>CAJVPQ010002965.1:0-12260 GCA_910591825.1 Funneliformis caledonium
GCCGCCTTAATTGTCAAAAAATTGCAATTTTAAAATTTGTGTTCGGGTGATGCAATACTTTTGACCGCCACTGTATATCAAAACCAATGAAATCATTAAATTTTTTTTTTTGTTTTTTGTTCATTTATGGCCTAATAAAGTGACATGGTAACCAGGTCAAGTTTCAATACTGCTTATGTGCGCATGCGACTATGATGACTTAGTTTTAACACTACTGTTAATTATGATAAACTTGGAAGAAAATAAATGTAACGATTGAACTACAAAAAATTTGCATGTCATTTATTATCTTTTTTGGTGATTAAAAATTTTTAAAAAAAAAACAGGAAATCGAAATCCCAACAAAATATAAACCCGAATACCATGAAGAAACTTTCAAATATTAAATATTTGTTTTTATATGATTAATAATTTGCTTTTATTTTTAAATTAATATCTAAACATAATCCTAATTTCCAAAATAATCTTAATTTGTTGACAGATATGAGATAGTCAATTTAGAATAATATTCGGAATAACGTAATGTATTTTTTTTCGGAAGAATGTGTTAGATACGGATCCGGTTTTTGTAAGATTTTGCAATTAAGATATATCTTTAAGATCTTTTTTAATTCATTTCGTACGTTACATCTATATATTTATTGCTTGCCTTGAATTACTTTAATTCATTTCTCGAAAGTTTCGCATTTTTTTTTTGCTTTTATTTTAAATCTTTTCTCCTCGCTCTTGACCTATTTTACTCTTTATATGGATATAATCAAAAAGAATATTTCTCGCATGTAGCCAATTTGCTAGTCTACCGCAATGGTTGATAACTACTTTTGCGTAGTTCGATGCGCCCACTTTAACACTTTGACTATTTTTTTTTTTTTTAGACATTGTACTTTTTGTATTCTTTATATTGTCATTTATCCTAAACTTGCTTTATAAAAGAATTATTTAATAATTTATGAATTCTTGGTTTGCAAATTTTTATTTTTATTTCGGTTCATTCATGAAATTTTTTATAATAGAATTAAAGAAACATGCAAATCTTTTAATAGATTCACTACATTTTCAGCTTATTAATACCTCTAATAAAGATCGATAGTCTAGAGAAAGAATGATGAAGGGTGAAGTAATTATTATAATCGAATAAAAAGAAATTATTACATATAACGTCAAATAGAAACAATTGCATCACCCAATATAGAATAGCATCTTATCGCTATCGTAACCCTAAATCCTGATGTATAATTCGTTGAATTCGTCCAAAATACCAAAGGAACATTAGTTATACTACAAAGTTTTAATAATGTCTAATTTTTTATCATATGTATTTGCAAAACAAACATCCAACTATGCTATTTATTATACAATAAAAATAACTGATCTCCTTTTAGTCAATTTTTTTTTTTTTAAAAAAGAAATTTTTGTATAACGAATTATACATTTCCTCTAAATAAAGTCACTTTGAATTAAAATTTTTCTTGATTCTATCGTTATAGCATTAATAATTAACGATAACTAAGTATTGAACAAATACGAGAACTAAATTGTTGTGACCGCGCTTATAGTTTTGATATGCTGCAATTATCGTTACATAAGCAAAATATGTAAAAATATATCTGTGTCTGCTTGCTATAACTATAATTGTGAAAGGATGTAATGTAGGGAGGACGGTAAACCAATATCTTTATCATGAGTTTAGAAATTTCTTCGATCAACAAACAAAATGTAATTTTTGAATGGTTCATTAAATTTTATGTTGTGATATTCTTTGTTTAATTACAGAATAGACCTTTAATAGTTGTTTATCTTGTGTAAAGGACAACTGTTTTTTTCGTTTTTTAAGTAATCCAACTAATGGTTCATCGTAAGTTGATAGAGAAAGAGAGCATCGAACGTCAAGAGAAAAAAAAATTGATAAATGTAATTTTGAAGGAAATGAAAATACTAGAAATTTGTAATCGAATTATTGATATTTCAATGGAAAAGGATATTATCGAAATATGGCACAGAAATCATTTTTTTTTTGTAAAAGTTTGGTTATTATTTTGAAATATACTACAAGGAAACAATACGGTTTTGTCCTTGTGACAAAGTATCTGCGGTTCCATTTAACGGAAAATGATTTAAATTTTTGTTTTACATCTCATAATTTTAAATTTATTGAGTGAATTAAAGAATAAATAAATTAACGTCAGTAAAATTTTTTATATTGAAACACATCATTATTAGAATAAATGTTATCTGGCAGCAATTACTAATGTAATTTATCTTATAAATATAAACTTTAAAATTGTAACGACATATGAGTTCTTTTATTTAATTATTAATGAAGAACTGAAGAGAGGAATTCAATTTCTTGCGGAAGATATCATACATTTTTTAGTGTAAATTCGTGTAACAATGGACGGATATAGCAAACGAGAACCATTTGTATTTTTAAAACTTTAATTCAAGGGTTAGTGCTTATTAAGATTGATTCGTAAAATCACAAATGAACATTTCATGGAAATAATTATTTAGTTGATGATCTAGAGACACGATATCCATTATCCTTGTTATTTTAATATAAGATCAAATATTATTTTTATTACGCTATGTACAGTATTACAATTTAAAATATTTAAGGGATACGTATAAAAATATAATGATAAATTTATTGAAATTTTCATATGTTTACGCACCTCTGCATATTGCGTTATTAAATTTTGTATACATTAATTAAATAATTTTACTTATTTAATAAATATAATAGCCTAATTTTCCATCGGTCGTAATCGCTTTTATTTTTAGACTTTTTTTGCGTAATGAATTGTAAAGAAGCTTTTCGGCACGAAATCTCATCTTCGAACAAATCTTCCGGTGCACAGATTTATTTAATTCTTGTAAGAAACTAAGAAACTAAATTTGTAAATCAAGATTTGTTAATTGATTATTCTGATATAGCTTTTTGTGATACTTCATGAAACTTTGATTGGAACTTTGCATTTGAAAAAAAAAAAAAAAAAAAAAAAAAAAAAAAAAAAAAAAGGAATAGGAGAAATAATCTTTTTATTATTTGGTATTTGTTTTTCGCAGTAGTACAATTTTATTATTGGATTCAACGTTGCGCTAGAATTCTTTCCATACGGTAGTTCAGATCATTAAATAATTGAAATAATTGATCGTCTCTCACAAATTTCATCAGCTTGCTTTTGTTGATTGTTACAAATATCACACACACTCTCTTGGTACATAAGGTTACGAGGTTACGCGTTCTTTTTTTTTTTTTTTTCTTTAGAAAATAAATGATTAGTTTTGCAGAGCCTCAATCCGAGAATTCGATCAAACTTTTTTAAACTAACTATAAAGGATTTGAAGTTTTACTTGTGTCACGAAATTTAAATCTTATTCGACAATAAGTGCTTTATTTGAAATTAATTTAATTTGTGTTGCATTTTTCGTTCCTTGCTTGGTTCTTTCAAACGCCTTTCCGTTTTTGTTAAACCTGGATTCTGCCTTATCTTACCAAAACTTTGTTTTTGGACTATTCCGTTTACGTCATGTTTATTGGAACGCCTTTTTATCTTTTTTTTTTTTTTTTTTTTGCTTAAAAACTAGCAAAACATTTTCACATTATTTTGAAATTTCCTTTTATTAACGATATTTGACGGATCATGAGTTTACAAACAATTGATAATAATAACATGGGTCAACTTAAATCCAAAGATAAAAAAGATAAAACACAACAAGAACTTAATCCAAAGGTCAAAGAAATGTTCCGTGTTGAAGAAGGGAGAAGATTTCATAATGATGAAAACTCTAAATATTTTTTACCAAATGACGATGAAGAACTTGATCGTTTACATTTGCAACATTATATTTGGAGATATATATGGAAAAGCAATTATAATGCTCCCGTGAATGATTTGTTACAAAAAGAGGATTCCAAGGTTCTTGATTTAGGGTAATATATTATTATTTTAACTTGATTTTACTTAAAGTTGCCAAACCTAATTATCCTTACTCCTGCGGCATATGTCAGTTGTGGTGCTGGATCTTGGCTCTTTGAGTTGGCTACGGAATTTCCTTCCGTATCATTTACTGGACTCGATATATCACCCGTAGTCCCGTCAACGATAAAACCTCGTAACATTAACTTCGTGGGAGGAAATGTTTTGGAAGGACTTCCTTTCGAAGATAATACGTTTGATTTTGTTCATCAACGACTCTTAGTCGCTGCGATTCCTCTTGATAAATGGCAAAGTGTAGTAAATGAACTTGTGAGAGTTTTGAAGCCTGGAGGATATTTGGAGGTATTTTAAAAATGATAGTTATCTTTGTTAAGTGCTCCGAACCTAACACATTCAATATTTTAGCTTATGGAACTTGATATAGAATTTAAACCATTTGGTCCAAGCACGAAACGACTAAACGATGCTTGTAATTAAAGATTTTTTATTTTTTGAAATTATATCAATTATGTCAATTTAAAAAACAAATCTTTTCAATCAACAATAATAATTGTTCTTTAGTAATGAAACTGATCATTCAAAACGGACAAGACCCACATGTCATTACAAAGTTACAATCATTCATGGAAGCAAACGGACAACTTGAAGGGATTGTAAGCGAGGAAAAATTCGGTCCTTTTAGCAAAAGTGCAGGTCAACTTAGTCCACTTGTAAGTACAATTTTATTATTGTTGAAGGATTACCGATTAATAACTATCATTAATATAATGTTTTGACTATTTAAGGCCGTCGAGAATCACAAGCTTGGGTTTACTGGCGTTAAATCTGTATTAAGTAAGGTTCTGAATATCTCTTCAGAAGAATATGATGAGCTGGTTAAAGAAATGACAATCGAATTGCCCGAATATGAAACTTTTAATCATACAGTTCGCGTTTATGGTCGGAAACAATTTTAACTTGACTTTTGATTAATTTACTTAAATTAATAGAAAAATTTAATTTTATTCATTTTATACTATACAAAATTTGTAATTTATATAAATTAAATTAATACATATAGACATTTTTAATCAAGCATGCATGCTTGGTAAAAAAAAAAAAAAAAAAAAAAAAAAAAAAAAAAGTAATTCTTTACGCGCCAACGTGAGAAATCATTTCATCAAATACATAATTTTTTTTTTTTTGTTTTGGTGAACATCTAATTTTAATAATACGCCCAACATTTGCACGACGTTTATTTGATCATCGAAACGCATTCAATAAACTCTCTATTTGTCTAGTGTATTTTTCATCTGACATCTTATTCGAAAAAAGTTGGCGGTACTTTTGATTGGTCAAACTTTTAATTTTTTTTTTTTAGTTCGAAAACAAATAAACATACCTCGCAATACCAATCACCGGAAATTACCTACCGGAAAAAATAAATGATTTGATTTGGTTGGTCAGAACTTAAATGCAACATAAACAAACAATTTTTAAAACCGGTCGGTCGGGTTTTCCGGATGGATTGAATCGATCATTAATATATATTACTATATATAAAACAATCAATTTGTGTATGCATATAGTGAATTCACACAAACAGCCCCATCAAGCAAAGCTCGGAGAAAAATTCCCCGAGCACCATTAATATCCCTATCCATCATTATTCCACATTTATTACATTTAAACAATTTGTTGCCACCCAGGTTATATTTAATAAATCCACAACAACTGCATAAAGCAAATAGATATTAAAAATGATGAAAAAATAAAAATAATGCGAAAAAGAAAATAAACAACCTGCAAGTTTTACTTGTATATGCTTCATTTTGAATAATGGTCTTTTTACCTAATTCTTCAGCCTTGAAAATAAGACGATTACGAAATCGACTGTGAGCCCAGGTAAGCATTTTACGAACTGTTTTTGAATTGATTTTTCTATTAAGACGATGAGACATAGCAGATCCATTAAAAGGTGGTATAATAATGACATCAAAGTTTAAAAGAAACTACAAGGCAACTTTTTTATGACATTCATTAATAAGGTTTTGGATGCGAAGCCGTAAATGGGCCTGAGCTCTTTTCATTGAATTTCTCTTTTTAGGAGGAGCACAAGTAGTTCTACAAATATAATAATAATTAAAAATCTTATAAAGAATAAAAATATATATAAAAAAAAAATAATATACCGAGAAATAAGATCATCCAAAGATAAAGACAAACGGAATATACGATTAATATCTAAGTTACTAAACCAACCATATCTTTTGGATGGAGAATACCAAGACCAACCAGTACGAATACCAGGATCAATAGTAACAACATTGAGATTTTCAGTGATTTGGATATCATCACAATTTTCAACATTTTTACCTGTTATAATATAAAAGATAAATTAATAGTAGTTATATTTAAAAACCTATAGAAAAAAGCTAAACATACCATATATCCAAACAAATGTTCAATAATTTAATTTTCTATTAAATATTAACTTTGAATCTATTAAAACCTTTTCTTCCAAATTTGGCTATTTATGATTTTTTTGATGATGTTCATGATGCAACAGAAAAAGAAGAGGATTTTTGTCTTTATAACGATTTGTTGATTTGATAATTTTTTATTATATAGAAGACGGATATAAAATTTAAGTGATTCACAATAATATTGAAAATGAATCATAATTGTTTGCTGATTATCCTATTTTGATAAAAAATTAGTATTGATGATAATGCAACATATTTATATAATTATTAAAATATTTTTATATATATATACTTTTTTTCTTTGGAAATGATGATGTTTTTTATATTTAATTTCATTATTTTGACAGACAGCTTCATTTTGAGCTTGAATTGTATGTGTAATAGCATGGTCAAGTACCTTATATAGACAGTTCTTCATAAAATTCCATTTAAGAGTATGTGAAATCTTAAGTTTAACGTTAAGAAGAGATCAAAACTAAAATTGACGAGTTAATAAATGACTATAGTTAAAATTTGTAACCACCATATTATAAACAAACCTTATATAATATATAAAATTAAAAATTACAATATTTTTAAAAGAAACAATAATGAAAACAAATTACCTAGCATAACCCATCCATTATTTCAACAAAGTTTTTTGTGAGGAATTTGAATATACTCTAACTTTTAGAGATTAAGTTAGATCAGCCTTCTTTTGATATTTTATGCAGCAAGTTGACTTCAATGGCTTCTTGCGTATTCTATTACTGTTATTTTCATTTTTGTTAATATCTACATAGTGTATTGGTTAGCTAATATTATTAGAATAAATAAATAATAAATAAATAAATTCTAAACAAACCTTGCTGATTATTTTCCTTAGATGGTAAGAATATTTTAACAGAATTTAGTTTCATATTTGAAGGAGCTATCTTATAAGAGAAACAAAAGTCTTATACTATTGAGTTTAAGAAATTATTTACTATCATATGTGGAGATTACAACTTTTGTGACCATTCCGTGATTTACTTATTTCAGTATAGTTTACAAATCAGGTCTCTTGAAGTTGATACCACTTTTAATGAATTTGTGTTAGGTATACTATTATTGCCTTTTAAGTACTTCTTTCTTTTTTGCACTTGAAACTTTATAACTTTTTTGCATAATAAAGAAGGTGAAGTAAGAGGGAAAGGAGGAGGAAGTAGTGGTAGTAATGGAATTCACAATATTTAAGACATTATAAAGTCGCATGCCACTTGGTGAATAAAATGCTATTATTTTACTATTGTAGTGCCAGCAACAAAGTGTATACAAGAAAACACTAAGAATAGAAGAAACCTAAGTGGCAGTAATGAACATTGAATAAAAAAAAAACTTTAAATATTTTGCAAAAGGTTAAGCTTTTTAAAAGTTTATTTGCGAATGGAATGCAATAATATTAAGACTTTTTTTAGTTCTGTAACACATAAGAGGAATTAAAAAAAATTTTTTTACTACCAAATAAAAAAATAATAAAAAAGAGTTTTGTAAAGGTGCTAAAAATTTTCGTAATAATAAAATGGCACATAAGATTAATAACAGTGATTTGTTAATATCTTGAAGGGAAGAAATCGAAAATAAAATTTTATTAAATAAGTGAGTTTCACATAACTATAAAAAGTCGAGCTTATTATTATAAAACTATAAATTTTTTTTTTCAAAAAACCAAAAAAAGCATTATATATAGTGTCTTTGTTGATCATAAATCTATTCAAATGGTTAAATTTAACTTTTTTTTATATTATTTAATTGTTACAAGAAAAAAAAGTCAAAAAAAGTCAATTTGAAAAGGTTCAATAGTATATCATTTTACTGTACTTTTCATTATACACTAATCTTTTTTAAAGATATTATATAAAGTTTGAAATACTATATTTAAGTTAAAAAAGTATTTTCCAATACAAAACATCAAATGGAGGAATTAAAGATAATTTTACACAATAATATAATATGGTATATATAAGCAATGAAAAAACTAAGGGAAACAAAAGATTTCTTTGAATATTTCGAATGTTGCTAAAATATTATTGGCACAATAGATTAATGATCATCTTTAATAACAATTTCATTTAAGGTCTAATTAATAAACAATTCTTTATTAATCGACTTTATATTTTCTTTTATAATGTAGATTGTAAATATCATAAAGATTATTTATTGAAATAATTTCATATATTGACTAAAAATCTTTTTTATACCATTCTCTTCAGCCTTTTTATATCAAGTTCAAGTGGGAATGCTGTTGTTTATATAATCTATTCATACTACTTATTTCTATTCCTCTGCTCAATTTTTCTTTATACTATTTTAAGCAGTATAGTTTGATAATTTTCAGTTACAATTTTTGAGTCTTATATGATTTTCATTGATAATGATATTATGATATGCAATACTAAGCAATTATTGGCAACTATATTTAAGCAAAAATAAGCCTTCAGTAACTTAATATATTCATCATATAATGCAGTCAACTTGATATTGAACTGTCTCTCTTTAACCAATGAAATAAATGATTTTAAAGTTTTTTTGAAACATGTATTAAAGGTTTATAAATTTAGGTGCTGAAGTGATTTATTCTGTAATTCTGACTTGAAATTACAAAGCCAAACTATGAAAAATGTTTTGCAATTAATTTCTACTGCCTCAATAATTATTCAGAATATTTACAAAACAAAATTTATTTAAATTATATCTCTGATAATTACAAAATGGTAGTATGATATTAATAATAATCTGAATTTTTGATGTTATAACATGAAGAAAAAAAAGTGATACATGTTACAACAAACAAATGGGATTTCCTAAAACATTATTTTTTTGTATATTATTTGTATTATATGAGGCTTTGTCAATTGAATGTATAATAAAACATAATAAATTATTAAGTTGTGACAGTGGTTTTCATGTAATATAATTTTTGTTTGAAACAGATGGTAAAGTTGTATTTAATAAATGAAGACAGGAACTCCAAATAGGATAAAAGTTATTTTAATTCAGAAATGTGTCATATTTTTTTTAGTCATCTTTATTTTTTTATTTTTTTATAATAATAATAACAATATAATAATAAAGATAAAAATACATTGATTGATGATTTATTTTTAAGAAAATAAAAACAAACTAGATTTTCTTATTATTTTTCAATTACATATACATATTACAACATTTTAAATAAAAAATAAACAAATAAAATGACAGGAATAATTAATAATAAATATAAAGAATAAATAATGTTATATTAAATTAACAAAAAGGAAAATATTAAATAATGTTGAGGGATCTGTAAACTGATTAAGTAAAAAATTTTGAGCATAATTTTTCGTTCGCATAAAATTTTAACATTTTCTTAGGCTTGTTTAGTCAAATTACTAATGTTATTATATATTATTATTTATAAACTAAAGTGGAATTGTAAACAAGATTTTAAAAATATAAAAGAATCAAAAGTACAAAATTTCTATGTAACTGCTATTCTTAAAAATGTAAACCATAGATTCTATTTAATAAATATAGTGTTTTTCTTGATAATTTACAAATATATTTGTCTCTGTCTTCTTCATAATTCCATAAATGTTATAAGCCCAACTCTTTTGAGTCTATTAAAGCTTTGATTACTTTTTTTTTTACTTTATAATACAATTGCATATAGAAAAGTTGTACAATATTGAATTTCTTCTCAACTTTACTTAAATTAACTGTTTAATAACTGCAAGAAAAAAACAAGTATTTAATTAAAATAGAATTGTGTAAATTTATTTGATGCAAAAATAATGAAAAACAATTTGCTTTTGAAAGATTTTCCAGCTAGAGATTCGTCTACTATAGATTTTAAATCAACAATATAGCTAATTTATATAATTATTTTGCTTCTTTCTCTTTGATTTTATGCTTGTTGATTAGATAATTTATTAATTTGTTCTTACTAAGATTACTGATTTCCATCACTGGTTTATCTAAAAATATGACAAAGTTAAAATAAGAATTAACATCTATAAGAAATATTATTTTTCAAAAGTGCAAAAAATTAATGTCATACTAATATTTCATCCTTCTTGAAATACTTCCTTTACTGCTAACAAAATAGCAATATATATTCTATTATTTGTATTATCTTTTGTATTATATTAAGAATTTTTTTGGATTTTTTTGACTATTCAGCTAAATTATCATAAATGATAGTAGATGGTTTATGATTCTTTTTTTTTTATATAATTTAGAGAAACATCAAAAAATATTTCATAACTTTCTTTTATTGATAAAGAAAAATGGCAGACTTACAAGTTACATTCATCTTAGAAGTAAATTCTGCAATATAAATAATATAATAAAAAAAAATGACAAATTAATACCTTTTAAAGCTTTTTACAAGCTCAAAATCAAAGAAAATATCAAAATATTTAATGTTTTTTTTAATAATTATTACTTTAATTTGATTAATATTATCTTTTGATTTTATAATAATGTGATAATATAAAAGTTTTTGATTTATTAAAAATTCTATTAAGAAACTTATAATTTAAAAAGTTAAAAAATAAACTGAACTGATTATCTTACATTTTAACTTAAGTTAAATATCATTTTCTAAAGTTAAACTAATATATAGTAATTGATTTTATTTACAATTAAAGCAATAAAAGTCTATTAATATATATCAGCTTTATATTTAAATTATGTAAAAATAATGATTTAAATTAATTTTAATATAAAATTCAATAATTAAAATATCATATTTAATAGAAAAATATTTTTATAAAAGATCTAAATAATTTTATTTATATAAAAAAATTGAATAAGAATAATAAATTAATTATATATTTCAAATTGTATTTAAAATATAATAAATTTAAAAAGAAAATTATTAACTAACATTTTTTTTTAAAAATTTCATAAAATCAGAAGTATCTTAAAAAAAAACTTCAATTTAAACTTTTAAAAAACCATTATCAAATCAAATAATTGATTAAGTTTCATTATTATTAATTATAAAAAAAGTAATAAACTAATATATCTATTTATTCACATATATAAAAAAATTAAAATAAAACAAATAAATCTTTAATCTAGAATAATTAATAATTATATTTAATAAAATCTTGAAAAAATTATGAAGTATATTATTATAGTAGATAATTAAAGTAATATAAGAATGATTTTTAGATATTTTATTAATATATTAATCTTATTAAATATAATATTATTATATAATTTTACTTATATAAATATTATAAATAAATTATTTTTTTATTATAAATAATAGTCAATAGAAAAGAAGAAAATCTAAACTTTGATTAAAATTTTTTTATTGGTCTAAAACTAGTTAATTATATATAATAAATTAATTTAAAAATTAAAATTAAATAAAACTTTCCTTTTTATTACTTTTTTTTTTTTTTTTTTTTATAAAGTGCGGTAGTTTCACCTAATCTTTATTATGATAAAAGTATAATATTATAAAATAAGATACAAATCAAGAAGAAAAAATGAAAATCTCAAAAAGAAAAGAAAAACTATTCTATAGAAGACTAACCCTACTCTTTCCCAAATCAATTTTAACCTAAGCTAAAATTATCATTTTTGAAAAAATAAAACAAAAAAAGCAGAAGAGAGCTTGGTCACTATTACACTAAAAATTCATCTAGTGGGATCCAAGTTGTATCATAGTATCAATTGAATTAATATTATTGTTATTAAGGATGGCATAAAGAGATCAAAACCAAAAGAAACAAAATCCTCATTTTTTTTATCAATGATAATATTTGCATCAGTAAATTTAATAATGCGAAGTATTACGTAAACCCTACGCTTCGTAATCTTACGTAAGGTTACGAGCCCG
>CAJVPQ010002966.1:0-12258 GCA_910591825.1 Funneliformis caledonium
GGTAAAAATGATCGTCGGTAAAATGATCGTCGGTAAAATGTTTGTCGGTGAAATGAACATGTCGGTGAAATGATTGTCGGTGAAATGATCCTGTCTATGAAATGTTTGTCGGTAAAATGGTTGTCGGTGAAATGAATGCGACCCCATAAAAAGCTACAATTTCAGTTTAGAAAATATTATACGGTTTCGTTGTATATATTTTGGGAAATTTTTTTTGAATATCGATGTGAAAATGTTCGAAAAAAAGATAAATTGGTTTTGATAAGATCTTATTTGAAGGACTAGGGAGAATTGAGGCGTAACTCAAAGATCAACTACCACCCGCTGATATATCAATGCTTTATAATATAATTTATTTTATAATTTTAATTAGATTTGGACGTAATGAACCTTACCTGTACAAGCTGAAACGATCTAACCTAATAGAAATCATTTGAAAAATCGTCTAAAAGAAAAATAGAAGCCTTACCACAGCAGTAGTATTAAAAATATATCTAAAAAAAAAATAATAATTTGATCAAAATAACAGAAAAAAATATGTAAGAAAAAAAATCTACATATTGGGGAAAATAAAATTGTGGTCGAATTCGAAACAAAAAAAAAAGTATTCGTTCAATCACTGCGCCACAAATTGACCAAAAAAAGTTTTTTAAGAAAATAACTCACATGATCCTTATGGAAACGATCCAATCCGAAGAGAAAGGGTTTTTAGTAACAGGCAAATTTTCTATCTTTTTTATTCTCGATCTAACCAAATATAGGACAAAAAATCTTTTCTTAAGTATATGCTATAAGAACTTCGGAAAAGGGAGGAAAGGGACCAAATCGACATTCAACAAAAATATTTTTTTTACTATAAATGAATGTAAATCTAATTGGGGAACATTTTTAATTTAATATAGAAAGCACATTAGCATTATAAAATACTACACCACAGCCTTGTAAAATCTTACGTTACACATATTTGGAATATATAACGGGAAATACAAAAATACCATTTATCTCAAAATGTATAAAATGTCGATCTGGTCCCTTTTCCCAGCACTCCCCCCAAATGTCTAGCAAACTGAACTAACAAAATTGAAGATGTTTGTTAGTTCGAAATAAAGAAAATAGTAAATCACATGGGAAGTTTTGCTATTAAAATCGAGTTACACAAATAGTAAATCATATGGCATAACGTGATTTTAAAAGCTTAATTTAAATGGTTAATTGTTTACTTGTTTTAATAAATTTATTAAAAAAGTATATATAGTGAGGACTGCTATTTTCAGATGCCATATACTGTAACTTTGTTTTAATAGTTTACGACGCATATAAATGAAAATTTGATTAATTTATTTGTATAAAATTAAAATTTCATTAATAAACTATTAAAATGAATGTTTGCATGCATACATACCATACCGTTATTAAAGATTATTTAATTTTTTTGTCCAATAAATCTAAATGTCATTTTGTGTGACTACAGCAAAATCCATAATATGTTACGGATCATATGATTTACTATGTTCGTAACTCGATTTTAATAGCAAACCCCATATACGGGAAACCTCGTCACATTGAGGTGTTCTGTCAACATAGTTTAGTAAAACTATGTCAAGAGTCAAATAGTAAATTTACTATTGTAGATTTTTTGATCAATTTCGTTTTAACTTGTATATTTAAAGTGTGCGAAAAAAATAATAGAAATAATATTTGTGTTCCTCGTGTAACGAATATTTATTGAAAATTTAAACATAAATACTTTATTACATTGCGAAAGAGTTTAACTAAGTTTAATTAATAATTTATCTTATTACCATTACCCTTAATTATTTGTTCTATGGCATACTTTTAATTAAATTAATAAAAATCTCGGTTCAATCCCTCCCACTCATTTTGAATTCTACCTTGGAAAATATCTATGGTAATTATTTTTTTTACCACCAGCTTGTTAACTGCCTCTCCACACGCCCCTTAAATATGCTCCATAAATTCTCTATAAGATTGAAGTCAGGACTGTATGATGGTCATTCCAACTGCCTTGGACAATGATCCGAAAGAAGTTTCTTAATATCCTTATCCGTATGTTATAGCTCATAGTCCTTCTGGAACTCCCAATGATGACCCATGACGGAATTTGCATTATCAAAAGAAACAATCCAATTTGACCTTTTGCTGAAAAAGCACCCACCATGGACTTTGTGATGTTTGACCAGGGTTTTTGTGGTAGTTGTGTGCTGGCTTTTTGAATATTCCTGAACATCTGGAGTGTTGTTTCATCAGAAAAGATGACTTGATTCCAGTTTTACTTTCGATATTTCATGGTAAATTCAATACGCTGTTGTTTATAAAGGTCTGTAAATAAAGGAATTGTTTCTGGGATTGTACTAACATAATAAAGTTTATTGAGTACAATTCTTTTACTTATATTACAATCCGGTGTATTTTCAAATTTAGAAATCAATTCTAAAATAATCTGCCAATCATTTATATAGAAAATTTGTGGAACTTTGATAATCTATAAAATTTTTTTTCTCTTCTTTTTATAAACCAATTATTAGAATATATTCTTTTAAGTATATAATTTCAAAATCCACAATAATTCATTCTCAAATTAAAAGGTTTTTAGTTTAAAATTAACATCTATTGTCTGAAGCATAGCGGAGAACAATCAAATACTAGGTATATCAAATGTAATATCAACTAATAGAATTTTGTGTTGCTGATATCATATCATATATGTTAAACAAAATTAAAAATTTATTATAAGTCTTATCTAAAATTAACCTCAGGCTAAAACGGTTAGTATTTTTAGTTTATATATTAATTAATAATAATAAATCCAAAATTATATACCTAAAAATTTATTTATTTATTATATTTTTTTATTAGTTAATATTTAAAAAATTAGAAAATCAAAGATGGTAACATGTTTATTTATTTAATTAAGAACTTTATATTAAGCTATATTTTATAAAAATCTAATTACTAAATATTAAAAAAATTTTTCTATAAAGTAAATTCAAAGCATATTTTAGGACTTTGGTTAAAGTAAATTAACTTTAATTATTAATTAAAAAATGTTCAGCAGATTCAAAGCTACTTACATATAAATTTTCAGTTAAGTTGTTTTATATTTGTAAAGTTATTTATATTTTTATTACTATACTGACTTTGTTACTCATTTTTTTATATAAATTTAAGATAAATATTTATAAATAAATTTTTATTTAATCAATTATTTTAATTAAAGTTACTCAATTAATAATAATTGTTTATATTTTAAAACATTTTGTAAAACTTTTAGAATATAGATTTTTATATATTCAAAAATTCTATATATTGTTACTGGATTTATTTTCAATATCTTAATGTTTAAGTTAAAAGGCTAAGCAGTCAATTTTACACATTAAAATTTCTGATCTTAAGAATTTTTCTAAGTACTATTATATTTGAATCAACTCAGCAATTTATTACGTTTTAGAATTTAATATATATTTAATCAAATTTTTAATAATGAACTCAATACTAAGTTAATATAAGGTATTATAATAAATTTTAGATAAAGAATAATGTTGAAAAAAAAGAAATTTATATAGATTTAAATTAATTTCTTTATTTATAATACTAAAACTAATAAAAACTTACAGAAGAGTTTTTAAATTTATAAATGAGTTAATTTATAATTTAAACAAAAGCTATTCTATTTATATAAAATTAGTTTGCTATAATTAACTATTTGCTATGCTATAAACTAACTATTTTAGTAAAATTTAACTATAAGTTAATAATAAAAAAATAAAAAAATAAAATATAAAATAAATTAGAAATAAATAAATATAATAAAGACATTTTAAAATAGAAAGTTATCTATTATTATGAATATAATTAAAATTTGTAGTATTAAATAGAATTGGTAGATTTGGTTAATCAGGTAAATCATATAAATCTTTAATATTTTTCTGACTCACTTGTCATAACAATTGTTAATTATTACTACGCATTATCACCTGACAGTTTCTATTTGATATTTTCTGCACTTGTGATAATATCTATTTCCAATACTGATAATATAAAAAAACATCAAACTTTATTAAGATTAAAATATTTGTTAATTCAAAAAATATAAAAAACTTATTTATTAAAACAAATTTTTCCAAGTAATAATATTTTTTAGAAGAAAGTTATTTTAGCCTTTCTTATCAAAATAAAGATATTAAGAGATATTTATTTTGAATAATTATATATTGTAGAAAGTGAAATAGAGATTAAAAGGTGTAAAAATTTTGGTATTATAAGTACTATTTTTATTAATATGACTACTATTGTATGACATTATATAAAAATTCTACAAGTAATATTATTATATATTAAAAAATGGCTTGAGTTTTATGAAACTGTTTTAGTTTATTTTTAGTCTAATCTAATTTTCTAACTGAACTGTATAAAAAATGATTAAATAATCAGATATTTGGCAGAGATTTTCTTTTTTTTATATTTATTATGAAATAATAATATAAAAAAGTAAATATTTTGCATAATTCTTTATTATTATCATATTTTTTATTTATAAATTATCAAAAATAGCTAATTTTAAAATGATTAGATAATGAGTCAGAAAATATCAATTTAAAAAACTGATTTTTTTGAAAAGAAGAAACAAAAAAAAGGTAAATACTATTAAAAAATATTCTTGTATTCTCATATTAAATGATTAAAATTCTTTACAAAATATATTTCAAAAGTATACTTATTATTCTTTCTTAATTTAATTTAATAATTTAATTGATTAATTAATTAAAAAAATAATTAGTTATTAATTTTTTTTTAAAGAAAAAAATAAAAAATGAAATAAATTATCAAAATTAGAATTATAAACATTGGTTAAATTTTTTTTACAATTATTTTTTTATATTCAAAAAAATATTTTAATAATAGGACGAAAAAACAGGACTAATAAAATTAAATTAAAATAAACAATAATTATAATAATATAGATAATATGCTATCTATGTAAAAATTATATAAGTTTATAATTAATAAAAATTTAAACTAATTAATAATAGAAATAATCAAAATAAATTTCTTGAACTAAAATTTTATTTCTCAAATTAAAAAAATAAAAAAATAAACAAAAAAAGTATCTTTTTTATTATTTATAATATATAAAAAACAAGATAAAAGAAAAATAGTAATATATCTATATTTGTTACTGTTTCTTTTATTGAAGTATTTTGGTAATATGATATTAATAGAAATTATTATATATTTAAGTAATAAAAATGAATTTATAAGCTATAATTATAAAGAATTCAATTTTGCTAGCAATTATATAATTAATCAAATTAAGCAAAACAAAATTATACTAATAATTAGTATATTTATTCTAGAAAATTCTGAACTTAATGTAAATATATATTTATTATTTCTTAAATTATTATATTAATTAAATTACTTTTTCTAATTTGTATTTTTTTTTTTAATTTATAAAAAAATAAAAAAAAAATCACTATAATTAAGCAATTTTCTAAACTTAAAAACTATTAAAGATGAACTATTAATAAAATATCTTTTAATATCTTTAACCTTTATAATAATAGGTATATAATTTTATGATTTTTAATTATTTGATATTATATATTCATATGATGTTGCTAATTTTTAGTATATTGATGTTATAAAAGCAATTGTATTTAAAGTAATAATTTATCTATAATGAACTGCATAAAAGATAATATAATATATATTATAATAATTGATATTAAATAAATTTATATATATTTAAAAAATAAAAATACTCATTAGTCAAAATGAAAAGATTTGCATAAATTTTATAGTTTGAAAATTATCAATATATTTACTTATTTTATGTATCATTAAGAAATTTCTATTAGAATTAATTTACAGATTGAAATAGAAAAATGTATTATAAATTTAATAAGTAGAAATTAAATTTATCAATTTATATTGTAATAAATTATTAACAAATTTAAAATTAGTAATTTTTAATATTATTTATTATGTTAAAAATCTAATTTAATTTATTATATATAATTTTTAATTAAATATAAATATTAAATTAATTATATATAAATACCAATTAAATTTAAGCATAAATATTAATAGAATATAATTTATCTACATAAAGCATTATTTATCTTTATTAATGAAATTGAATTATTAATAAATGATATAGTAGTTATTTTATTATATAAAGATAAAATTATTTTTTAAAATAAATAATTATAAATAACTTTAAAATATCAGCAAAAAGACTTATCAGCTTCATAAAAAATATTAGCAACTTTAACTTTAACCTTAGAATAAATAATTCTAGTAATTAGTTTTAAATTATAATTTGAATTAAATTTACGCTTTTTAGTTTTTTTGCAAGTTTTATTAATTTATTATTTATCCTATTATTCAGATTAACTTTATTTATTAAAAAATAATTAATCATATAGTTTAATATTAAACTTTATAGAAATCTGTTAACAATGTTTCTCTAATATTCATTTTTACTTACAAATATGAAAATCAAGAATTAAAAATTACTAAAATAATTAAATAATATTATTATTATTTAGTAATTCACAAGCATCTTTATTATAAATAATTTTAATAATTTTGCTAAATCACTTCAAAGTTTTTTAAAAAAAATAAATATTATTATTTCTATATATTTAAATAGTATAAATATTAAAGTATACTTGCAAGTCTAATAATTGAGTTGTATTTATTAGAGTTAATATCCATCTGAACTTAAGATTTATATTATTTTGAATTGTAGCTTCATATTTAGAATCTAAATCAATTGCATTAGAAAAAATAGCACTTAAATCATATAAGATTTTGTCAGTTCAATGTGAAAATTTAAAGATATTAGATAGGCTAAAATGAATAAAAATAATTATCAAAATCTTATTTTATTTAGATAAGTTAATAAGAAGTTATTATACTATCAGCAGAAGTTTTGTATAACTTTGCTTGATTTTATTATTTAACTTTTATATCAATAATGTCATGTATTTTTATAGTCTAAAAAATTAAAATTAAATTATTTATATATTTTAATAAAAAGTTAAAATATTTTTAAATAAATAATACTTCAATATTATGCTAAGTAATAAAAGAAATAAAATAAATTTCTTTTTATATTGGTTGATCATTAGATTTTTTTTGAATAATATTTTTATTCTCACCAATTTCAGATGATATTAACTCTTATATAAACAATTTTCTGACTTCTTTAATTAGATGACCTAATATTTTTTTATCAAATATATTAATAGCATTATTTTGAATATTAAATTTCTGAAAAATAAAAAATAAAAATATTATTAATATTATTTTAACAAGATATGATAATTTATATTTTAATAATATACTGACCTTAATATTTATTTTTATACAAATTATTAATTTTTATTACCTTTAATTTTTCTGATGAAATATTAAAAGCATAATATCTCATTTTAAAATAAGTATTACATATTTGTCAAATCAGATCTTCAGATTATATTTATTCTTTTTTATAAAAAAAATAATATAATTATTTAAGTTATCTCCTTATATTCTATAATCTTTCATATAAAATGAAAAGTATGCTTTAAAGACTTTTTAATTAATTCTATATTTAAAATATTTAAAGTAATTAGAAAAAAATTCATTTTTAATTAGTTCATCAAAATTTTCTTCATCTTATTCATTAGTTTTTATTTTATTCTAAATACAAGCAATTAAAGTAGAAATTAAATTATATGAATTTACTTGTTATTATTTATATTTTCTGATTTTAAACTTGAACATATTTATTTTTTTTTTGTTTACTAGACTTTGTTAAAATTTACTTTAATTAGCTAAATAATTTTTTACTTTTAACAAAATTAAATTTATTTTATTTAAAATATTGTTTTAGTTTAATTTAAATTGACTAATATTAGTTTCAATTGATTTGATATATTAACTAATAAAGTTACTTTACTGTTATATTAAAGTTGTAAGATTTGAATATATTTATGAATTTCTTTTAGTTTAATTTCATTATTATCAGTCATTTTTGATAGTAAATTATTTTTTTTTTTTGAAGAATATTAATTTTAGAAATATTTATTAAAAATGTATTTGCATTTATTTTTCTTAGTTAAAAATAAATGAAGAAATGAAACATTCATTTGACTATATTTTATTTAAAAAAGCAAAAAATAACTAATAATTGAAAGTACTTCAAAATATATATATATGTTTTATTTGGAGTGTATACTATATTAGTGAAAAGAATTTCTGCTAAAAGTTTTCAACCAAATTTTATTTAAATAGGAATATTATAAGAGAAGTGAGAGAAAATCTAATAAATAATATGTTTTTCTTTATTTATTGAACTCATAAACTTAATGATCTTTGTATAGCTGAGTATATTACTTAAAATCAGATTATTTTTAAAGTCAAAATTTACCATTTTCAATTTGAATATAAAATTGATTGTTTTCAAATTTATTCAGAATACTTGGAAGATTTCCAAAAATGATAGATTTTCTAAATTTTGACTTTGCAATATAATCAGGGTATTCCCAATAAATTCAGAATATGGGAGCTAAGCTATTAAAATCACCTTATTGGATAAGAAATTGATTTTGAGTTAATGATGATTAAAAATGCTACACCACAGTTAACATTTCCTACAAATAATAAATTGTTCTATTTTTTAAATATTGAAAATTTATTATTATTGTATAATTTTTAAAATTTTTGCTATATAAATTTTATTATTAAATTATTTTATGGCTCCCCATCCAATCATATATTTAAACTATTAATAATGGTAAAGTTAAAAAATTTTGAATTTTATAAGGGTTCGAAACTTTTTTAAATAATATCGATCATTTCCTAATTCTAATTTTAGATTTTTTGACTGATGTTACACAAATAAATGAGAGGTTCATATAAATATGAATCAAAAATCTCAATTTTGGTTTGTGGGGTCCCGTAAATTGATTTTAATAGCTTAGCCCCCATATGATAAAAAATCCGGATTTGTTTGCCTGAACATTGCCCGTTAAAAGTTGGAAGAAAATATAAATTCATGTTAGCTGTAAAAAACCACTTCGTCGTATTCCTCTTTAAAAATTGTGCAAAATTTGGGTTTCCTGAATTTACATAGTGTTTTGTGATTTTATCGATCTCTGTTTATTGCAAAGCCTTTTCTTAAATCATATCAAATTTGCTTGCGTTTTTATAGGGTTTACTTCTCTTCACTTTCTCTTTAAAACGTATCCTGCATTGATAATTCTATAACATCTTCTGCTACGCTAAGTTCGGCACAAATACTAGAGCTAACCATACTGCGCCGGCCAATAAATATGATCAAAGTCCAGCCATAGGAATAGCAAACATAGTAACGAAAATAGCCACAGAAAGGAAAATATCTTTGAGCAGTTTTCTTAGGCAGAGACGAGTCATTTTATTATTTAGTTCACTAAGACATCGTGGTACCCTTGATGGTGTGCCACTCCCAAAAATTGAATAGCTTGTTTGCCGAATTAAAGCTGAAGTTACAATCAAAGGCACATCCCCACATAGAGATATTTAAAGTTGTTAATGGTAGCTCATGCCTTATAGTTTGAACATCCTTGACTAATGAAACGTCGAATAAGTGCCATTAACGTTAATATGGGAGGTACGTACGATCTGGTCGCAAATATTAAAATCATGTTCTACGGTGATCCAATCAGCAATAACTGCTGTAAAAAATGCATGAGTGAAATAATAACTTTTTTCCTTGTCGAAAAATCAAGTGGCCTTACATACTTTATTCCACCCTCGCCTTTGTAACCTGATTCTTTTTTATTAACTTCTTTTTTACATTCAACATTTAAGAAAATTACGAGCCAATATTGTCAAGCTCCTTTAATTTTATTTGAATTGTCAATTTGTATTTTTTCATTTTTTATTTTTTTTTTTGAATTTATAAGCTGCAGGTCAAATATTTTATCCTTGTCGGAAACTGTAGTGATAAATTTTTTATATTTATTTTTATCCCTTTCAGTATTGTAAATAAAAAAAAATGCAAAGTAAAAACATTCGTTACATTTCGATTAAACATGTTTGATTTTAATGAAATATATGATTGCCGAGATCAACGCACTTTTTATAAAATCAGACCGGTCAAAATGTTTAATAAGTCTAGATAATCCATTTCTTTAATCTTACTATAACAAATACAACAACAACACCGCAATAATTAGCGTATATGCAACAAAATAATTTTTATTATGTCTTGGATTACAATAAAACTATGATATCGGAACTTATTTTGATTTTGAAAAGAAGGGTTCGATAGCCATATTCTCGACAAAAACCTGTTGTATTTTCATTAGTTGGAGCACCCTTTATTATTCTCAAATTTTAAAATAGATCAAACGATACTAATGTTATTGATAACCGAATATTACTACCAAACATTTCTTTTTTTTAAAAAAAATAAAGATATTTCATTCTTAATTAAATAAAATGAATAAAATTAAATACAAAAGAAAAAGAAAAAGAAAAAGTAATATCTTAATATCGAATTAACAATTTTATTTTTTTTATAAAAGCGTAACTATCTAGTATTGCTTTGTAAAATTTTAAACCATTGTATTTTCTTTTTTTAAACCTATGAAATCATAGGGAGTTCACACTTCAGACAATTTATAAAAAATCTATTTTAACCAATCATGATAAAATAAATTTGTTTTTTAAAATGGATGTCACATGCAATGTTTGTCATTTGTTTATATTAAAACGGGCATCCCCAGGGTATAGGCTCTTATCCTATACCCCCTATATAAAAAAATTTTTTAAAAATGTTAAACAATGTTGAGGAACAGGTTAAAATCCTATAACCCTAAAATAGGATTAATAAACAACAAATAAAAAAAGTAATTTAGCGAAGGTATACTTTGATTTTGTGAATTTTTGATGATCATTTCTACATTTATTCACTTTTCGCTTTATTTGTTCTTTGGTTGTACAGATCTTCAGAAATTTCTTATTTTTGGTATTGCATCATCTCGTGAACATCGAATTTGAAGTTTATATTAAGCTACAGCTACAGCTACAGCTGCCGCACCTGCACCTGCTTCTATATCTATATGCTATGTTAACATTAGAATAAATTTGTGATTTAGGCTTTCATGTGCCGGTTTTGTATTGTGTTAAATTTAACCATCATATCTTAAATAAAATATATTTATTTCGCTAATCTTTGTCAATCCATTTTATTTTGAAAATATTGTTCTTTATTTTTCATTTCTTTGTATTTGTATTGCATGTATTACAAAAAATTACTTTTATATAGGTTTAACTAATACTCAAAATTCGGAAAGATATGAGAATACATTTGTTTACAAGGATAAATAAATTACAATTAGATACATGCTAAATTTTAGATTCGCTTGCTATTTTTCTAATTCTGAAGTGGAAGTAATATTTATTAGCATATTAGATTCTTTATAAGAACGTTTATGTTAATTTTTAAAAGTTTTTTTATTAGGTTAAATTTTTATTGTGAAACGTCCAATGAGCGGTTGCCGATCATTACAATTACCGCCGGTGGCTTAGAATTTGATTAACGTTACATGAATTACCTCGTGCATTTTTTTTTTCTTTCCTCCAAGAATTTTAATTCATTTCGCTATATACAACATTTAATAAATCACAATGCAAGCTGTCAATAATTCGAATGAATGGGTTAATTGGATCGAAGAATCTATCTCACGAAAACTTATTAAATACTACGAATATAAACATTTTAGCAATTTGGAAGAAATCGGTATTGGAAGCTTTGGAACAGTCTATCGTGCAAATTGGAAACTCTCAAAGCAACAGCTCGCATTAAAATCGTTTCATAACTTCAACAATGCCACTGTGAAAGAACTTGTTCGTGAGGTAATTACAAAACATAAAGATGTATTTGGTCTGTTTATTATAAAATTATTTATGTATCAAGTTAAAATTTATATTTGTAACAATTTAGCTTGAACTTCAACGTGAAGTTGATTTTCATGATAATATTATCCGATTTTTTGGGATAACTTCAAATCAAGGTACAAATCTTTTCACAATATATATCGCCTTTTATATTTTATTTTTTATCTCATTTACGCATTCATATATATATATATATTTATATGTTATTTTTTCTTTTTTTTTAAAAAAAAAAAAAAAAATTGAAAATTTAGAAAATCAAAATAATCAAATGAAAAAGTATTGGTTAGTAATGGAGTATGCTGA
>CAJVPQ010002967.1:0-12256 GCA_910591825.1 Funneliformis caledonium
AAGTCAAAACAACAAAAACAACACAAATTTTTTTATTTTGATTATGTAATTAAACAATAGACGGTCACATAACCGCAATATAGTATCACAATTATATAATGAAAATTTGTTAAATCGCATTTATAAAGGTGTCCGAAAACTTTTGTCCACCCTCTGTAATTCAAGCATTATGAAAATTAATTATTTCAATTTGATGATTAGATTATAAAATTTTTAAAGTTTTTTTTCATTTTGAACTTCTTAACCATTATATTTTACTTTGTTTAATAGATTCTACTTAAAATAAATTATTGCATAATTTTTAGCATAAACTAAAACTGTATCAATAAAATTGCAATCCAAGATAATAAAATTTAATTTTATCTTTTATCTTTTAAATTAGCTTTTACAAAGAGTTTAAAATTAAATTATTCACTAATTCTTTTTTTCTATAGTAGTAAGGTAAAATATATAGTAAAAAATAAAAAGCGATACTTAGGTTTCACTTTGAATAGTCATAAATATTTGTTATCTTTTTATGATTTTTATAGATTTATTATAATTTTAACTACAATTACACTCAGTTCTTTATATTCATATTGATTAGTTCAGAAGGTTATTTATTTTAGACAAACAAATTTTGATGTAAAATTATTTAAAAAAAAACAATTTATTAAATGTTCCTCAATGATAAGATATTTACAATATACTTTTATTGCATCCTTTAACTTTGTTAAACTTTATTTTCAATGTCAAATCTACTATTTTTATTACATAATTCAGATATTAAAATAAAGTAAAAATTACCTTCTATGCAATTTTAATACTAAATTAAATATCTATTAGATAATCAAACTTTATGAAAATAATTAATATATTATCTCTTTATAAAGTTTTTAAAATTTAACTAAAATTCTATATTTTGTGAATATTATAGTAAAATGTATAAAAGTATTATATGATGATGTAAATTCTTAAATCAGGTTAAAAGTGTAACATTAAAATTATACAAAAAAAAAATTGTGTAACTGTAACTTACCTATCATTTTGAATTTTCTTTTCCATATCTAAAAAAAAAAAATATAATAAGAGGTTATTAATTAGAAATTATTAATTAATAACCTAAAATATAGTAACATAGAAATTATATGCAAATATAAAAAGAAATTGCATGGTTATAGAGCGATTTTAGTTGCAAATTCTGAAGTATTTGATTTATTATTTTACAATAAAATGAGAAAAAGTTATGAGAATAAAATTACTTTTTAAAGATTAATTTATCAGTGATGGAAATTATATTGAAAAAAATTTATATATGAGTTATTCAAGAGAAGTTTTTAACTAAAGAATATATCATTAAGACATATATTGCTGCAGATTACTTTTAACTACTAACTTTTAAGATTTCATTATAATGATTATTAAAAATAGTTTGGTAAAAATTACAATGATAATTATTCATTAGAATTGTTATCTAAAATTGTAAAAATGATGTTATTGGTAGAAGATAATATACTTTTTAACCTATTAATTGAAGTAGTTTTAATTATTTCATTAAATACTATTAAATTCAGTTAGTTATCAGCTATAGCACTTTGGATTCTTTTATCTTATACATATGAAAAGGAAATATTTTTTGTAATCCAGAATATAATATTATACTAGTTAATTATAAAACAGATTTTTAATCATGCAATTATATCTCTTTTGAATCAGTTACTAACCTTAGAATTCATAGATAACTTTAAACAATTGATAATGAGTTTATTCTAAATTATTATAAGATTATTAAAGAATTAGAACCTTTGATAAAATTTATTGAGTTCAAATGAATTATAAGTCAAATATTGGCTAATATCATTAAGCCATTAAACTTTATTCTAGTTGAAACAATTTTAAATTTTCATTGATAAAAGGCATTTTAAATAAATAAAAAAGTTCGTAAAATTGATTATATTTATCCAGTAAAGAAAATTATAAAAAATAATAATAATTACTATAAGAAAAGAATGAAAATAACCTTTGACATTTCACCTAAAGTGAGACAACTTAGATAGATACAATTGATTATAGAAAAATAATAAAATATTATATTGTAGTAACCTGATCTAAAAAGATTTATACTGCTTATTTAAGTGAATTAATAATTAATAATAGAATAGTTTTTTTAAAAAAAAATCAAAAAAAAACTTTTGATCGCTGTAATCTAAAATTATAGTAAAAAAAAATATTGCTAATAAAACTAAAGCTTATTTCTTTAAGATTGAATCAGAAAATAATATTAAAAAAATAATAATAATATAAATCTGAAATTCTATTAAAAGTATAGATATTTTCAAAGCAGGCATTTTTTAAAATAAAAAAATTTTAAATTGCTATTTTTATTAGTGGATTCCGTAAAAAAACTTACAATTATTAAAAGAATATGTTAATTTGATGAATAATTTGATAAATGTTATAATATGATAAAGACTGATAGGCTGATTTGTTAATACTAATAGAAGTATTGTAAAGGTCTATTTTTTTTTTAATATTTAACATATTAAATTTTAAATTCTTTAAATTAAATAAGTTTATCAAAATAACAAGAGCATATATAAAAATGTTTATAAAGTATATGATGAATATGTTGAAGCTCACATGCTTCAAATGTGAGTGTTCTTTTTTATAAGTTTTTGTTCTAATTTATGATGATTTTGAAGATTTTTCACTAGAAGAAACTGAACTATTATTTTTTATCTTTAAGTAACATATTCTATTTGTTAAAAGTCTTATATGAATGAATTATAGAAAAAAGTAATTATATAATTATATTATAAGAAATAAGTTACTCAAGTTTATATTTAAATATTATTTCCTTTTAAGTAGATAAAAAATAAATATATGTCTGATTTTCACAATTTAGTTTAATTAATGCTGCATAATCATATATTCACATCTTTTTTAAGAATTTAAAAGTTGTTATCAAATCTGTCAAAACTTTTGAGACCTATCAAAATCTATCAAACCTTATCAAAAACTATTAAAACTTATTAAAATCTATCGAAATACATAGAAACTCATAGAAACTGTCAAAACAATTTTTGAAAAGTTTTAACTTTTGCTAAATAGCTTTAGGGTTTTGTTCTGTAACTATAATATTTAGATGAGTTAGTGAGTAAATTAATGCTTATTATTAAAGATAATAGGAAGGTTATACAATCATCAGATCATTTCAATATATTTCAAAATATTAGGGCTAAGATGGTATTAGAAAATAAAGGTATTTTGAATGAGATATTATTATAGAAAAACATTGTATATTTGCTTGAGTCAAAAATTATAGCAGATCATTATAATTTATCATAAAGTATGTATAATAGAAAATTTTGATTATGAAAAGATTGCAGGAATTCAAAGTACAGGATGACTAAGCTCTTCAGATATAATTTTTCATTCTAACATATTAAAATGTGGATATTTTCCTTCATTTATAAAAGATAATAGCAAAGTTACTATTCATTTAATTGAAAATAAAGGATCTGTTCATTTATAGTAGATATGTTACCCCTGTAGTTTCATTATATCATCCTAGTCAGTTCTGAATTCAAAATTTAATTAGTAAGAATATTATTTAATAAAACAAAATCCCACAATAATTATATAATCTTTTTAAAATTAACATTGTCAGATTAATTCTTTAAAGCATAGTATTATAAATACAGTTTCAATATTTTTCTGCTAAGTTTGATAGTTTATACAGTTAAAGTTCACATTATTATAAATTAAATTAATTTATTTGTGATGGTGTTATAAGTTAACACTATACAGTTTATGCCATATAGATGTTAACTCTACTTTATCTAGTAGAAGTTATGATTGTTCTCAAAAAGGAAGGAATAGGTATAAATTTGGTTAGCTTCATGCAGAAAGTATAGGGCTATTTTTATTTATATTGATATCAAATATTGATATCAATATCAATATCAATTTCAATTTAAATTTTAATATCAATATCAATATCAATTTTAATTTCAATATTAATATCAATATTAATAGGAACAACGGTTGTTTATATATTATTTTTTAAAAAAAATATTGGGACTGAATGATTACAATTACTAATAATTAAAATAATGAAAGAATTCGTCAAAAACATATACTCTGATAATTTTGACCAAAGAGATGAACTGATCTAAAACTGCCTAAAACAAATAAATAAGATAAAATAAATAAATTTAATAATCATTATCAAAATAAGAAAAAAAAATAAATCAAAAAACATTATTCAGCTCACCTTAGCTGTAGTGACAAATCGGACAATTCTTTTTGAAGATTCTGTCCGATTTTTAGCCTAAGAGATGTAGAAATGACACTGAACTAATCTAAAATATATAAGAATAAAATAAAATTTAATAATAAGAAATTATTTAATTAAAATTAGTTAGCTTACCTTCACTGCGGTAATGAACTGATCAGTTTCGTTCGAAGGTTCCGTTCAGTTCTTAGCCAAAGTGGAGGAACTGATCAAACTTAAAATAAGAAAATAAAATATTAAAATAAATGTTAAAAAAAATAAATATATTAAACAAAAAAAAAGAAAAAAGAAAAAACAACGATAGCTTACCTTCGCTGTGGTGATGAACCATTTAAAGGATTTGTCCAGTTCTTAGCAAAAGTGGGAAAACTGATCAAACCTAAATAAAAGAAAATGAAATAAAACATATAAAATAAGCCTTTGTTGATTTTCATTTTCATTAACAATAATTTAAAATCAGGTGAATTATCACTGCAATAACGCAGCAAATTTAGCTATAAAAATAACTTTAAATTCGCAGCCTTTTTCTCTATATTAGGGTATGCGTTCACTAGATGTTTATGTAGGCGTTCGAAATAAATAAATAATTCATTTTATATTTGCAGTAAAATTGGAAAAATACAGAGTGAATTTTCCTATTTAAATTACGTTACGGATCATATGATTATTATGTTTGTAATCAATTTTTAATATTTCTGATACATTCAAGAACTTAATAACAACTTTTTTTATATTTTTTAATATTTTGGAAATCTCCTTTCAAAGAAGTGGGATCGTTAAAATGCTATTACACAACTTGACATAATTTTTTTTATTCTGATTTCAAAAAATTTAATTCATAGGATAATTGTATGTTTTAATTTTTCTTTAATAACTATCATATATTCTATAAAATTATTAAATATATTTAAACCTTTCAAAATTCAAACATGATCTTTCGATCGGATACATCAAGCCAGATGATGATTTTCATCAAATTTTTTTGTCCAGCAATAATATAAACTGGAAACTTCAATTATCCTATGTTTTGAAATTTAAATTCATTTCTTTAATTAGAATCCAAACATGTCAAGTATACTTCAATTCATATTGTATTATGGCTTTATTAGCAGTAAATTGACAAATGACGCCTTATAGATGTTACCACAATATTTACATGCTGTTACAATTATTTATTTCGTAGGTGAATTTAAATTTTTCTATTGACGTGTCTACTCTTTTAATTCTCTAGAAATAAAATGAAACAAATTTGATTTGTATGGAGGGCACTCCACTAATATCGTAAAAGCTACTGTAGTCAATAGATGTACCTGACGTATATATATTTGATCCACAAAGAAATTTGTGGAGCCGTTCAAAGATAACTTGCGACTACATTAATAAAGATGAAATCACAGGCATCATCAATAATAATGGAAGATGTTTTTATTCAGTAATATCTTTTTAAGTGGTAAGGGATTTAACGATATGCTAATTTTCGATACGATAAATCTAAATTTGAAAACATGAAGTTCAATTAATGCACCATCTCCAAGGTTCTGGTATGGTGCGGTTTTGTTACCTAATCAACAAGTTGCCTATTTAGGTAAGCAAGTTATTTATTATATTTTTAAAACTTTATGCCTGCAAATTTATAATTCAAAAATATTTATTTCAGGAGGCTACAATATTGATTATCTACCATTGTATAAAGTGATTTGTTATAAAAAAATTTTATTTTTATTTTTTAACAATGTTTCTATCCTAGATATACTATTGACATCTCTCTAACGATAGAATGGCTCTACACTTATTCTTTCTTCGGAATCATCTTCACTGGTGCAGGTGGCGAATCTTTTTGTTCATACTACTGCTGATAAAAAAAAAATAAAATAAAATAAAATTTGGTTATTAATTTTTGCAGGCATTTAGTTTCGAAGTCTTGGAACTAAATATTCCTCTTTTCTAGCAATTTACTCTCCCAAAGTTCATTTTTACACTTTCTAAATCATTACAACCTCTTCCAATTAATGAAACATCATAATCTTTATATATACAATATGTATACCAGCAAATTTAGTGATAATATATATAAAAATTAATATATGTTACTTTCAAATTTTAAGGCCGGCCTCTGGCCGGCCATAACTATGAACCTAGTTAATTATATATTACATATTGGTTAAAGAAATTGCAATTTATGGCGCAATAACACATCACATTTCATGATAAACATCTAGGAAAAGTAAAAATGTGATCCTAGAATTATTACGTCAATATAATATTATCATAACTCGCACAAGATCTATAAGTCGAAGAAAATAACCCTATCAATTCATTTATTTATATAAAAAATTATTATTGATTTGAAGTATTTCGAGTTTCTACAATCTGCTGACATTATATAATGAGTCAAGCCAAAGTTACCTTACTAGTTATAAAATAAATATTATAAAATTATAGTTGGATCGACCCGGTCCGGTTTCATCTCTCTTATGGAACGGACCGGTCCGTAAGTCAGTCCTTGGACCTGTCCTAATATTTACTGTAACGATAATGTCCTAAATGGAAATAGAGAAATAACGAGATTAAGAAAGCGCAGTGATCGTTTATATGCAATTATTATTATACTTTCTATATATCATTCAATATGTATATATCAGATGAAATATTTATTAGTTTTAAACAATTTTATTTGGTTATATAATTTTTATATTTGTATTCATTTATAATAAAAACAATTTACTTTGGTCTTCTATAAAATTAAAACTTTAATACTATATATGCTAAGGACCGGTCCTTGGACCTGTCTTATAAATCGGTCTGGACTTATTGAGCAAAATTCCTTTTAATTAATTAATACATTTAATAAATCTGTAGTTATGATATAACGTTCACCGTCTTAATGCAGTTATCACATGGAAATATTCGATTGAAAAACATTCTTGGAAACGTGGAATTGACTTAGATAATTTTGTATAATTGTAAATATTTGTAGAAACAATGTATCATTTAAGCGCGTAAGGAGTTTGTTGTCATCAAACGGAAATGTTGAAGTTGATGAAAATTGAATAATTACTGCAAATTTAAATGATATAATGTATACACAACAAAATAATAAATAACACAGCAAGAAGGAAACAGCTTGAATATGACACGAATTTATTCCCAAAAAATAGGTTAAATGGGTACATTTGCCATATTACTATTGGGGGAATACCCGATTATTTTATATTTAACCGATTTACCAGAGTATGATCTCTAACTTTCATAATCATCGTTGCATTGCAGATGAAGAATGAGGTGTAAAAGGCTTTAGAAAATCATAAATACACATCTCTTTCCTAACAAAATATTTTGCTGCTTTATAACTTTTATACATTCAACTTTATTAAATAAATAACATTATCAAATCAACAACTATTAACGTTCGAAAAAAATCTCCAAACCCGCCATATGTACTTACTCTGAATTTTTTTTTGTGGTCGCTCTATAAATGCTTCTACAATTTTTGATAATTATGACCATACAGATAAAATCGTATATCTTTCTATATACCTCAAGAAAACTGCCAAATTGCTTCAAAAGTAAAAGGTAGAATACAATGGGGTTTAGCTAATAAATTTGTTTTGAGTAATACTTAACGTTACAAGCTGACGAAAAACGTCTATTAGTAGGCTTAACAACTTAAGTTATTGATGTAGGTCTACGATTTGGAGGAGATCTTTTCCTTTATTTTATAAAAATTTTAACAATATATAAATAAAGTTAATAATAGCTATGGAACGAATCATCATTACCGTCTATGTCATAGACATATCCATCGCCTACAAAAAGAAAAAGAGAAGTGTCACAAATTTTTAAGAACTTTACTGGTAATTCTGAGATGCTTTGTTCCTGACGAAGGAAGTACCTTTGCAAGCCAATGGAAAAATATCCTGAAGTCATCATATCTGCTGTACAAACATTTGACAAGGATATTATTGCAATAGGATCTTCCCACTCTTATAAAATTTACGGATATGTCTTGAGCATTATATAAAAGTACCCAAAGAAATGTAATGAGATGTGTTGAATCCCGCATAATTAATTGGTAAAGGTACATGATTTCGAAGTAACTGGCCTATGGCACTTTGAAAGGAATTACCATCACTATTATAGTGATTTGGTAATAAAGTAAGTGATAATCAAAATCAACTTTCTGTGCTCGAATTCTTAGTGACAGCGTTTCCAAATTTTTGAATAAGCATTTGATTATTATGAACATCTTGTCAATCGATTGTTGTGCATTTATCTTGTTCGTGAGACATTGTTACCAAAATTTCATATTGGCCTTGTGAAAAATGCAAATAAGAAATTAAATTAATGCATTTTCTGGCACGGTAAGAAATTCAAAATTGTTCGAATTACTTACTAAACATTAGATTCCTTGCATGCCAAATAATCACAACTTTATTTGGTGGAATTACTTCAGAGATGATTTAACATTGACGATTTTGTAATTGAAGATGCGTAAAGTTTAATGTAATTTATTATTTTTATAATTCTTCAATGAAAACTTTGAGCCAAAATTGGTTCAATAAATAATTTTAATGGTAATAATTTATTTCCTTCTTTTAAAAGAAATTTAAATCATAGAACATTTCATAAAATTTAACAAAGAATATTTTAGCGTTATAATGTAGTTACACTTTAATTTTAACATAACTACATCAAAATTATAACTATTTCTAATATCAATCAATTTTTTTATATTAATCTATATGAAACGTTTTAAAAAGATAATGTTAAAAAATTTCTTATGACGTCAAAATTACCTCTCTCTCTCCCTCTCTCTCTCTCTACAAATAATTACATAATAAAATTAATTTAATCATGGTCTTGCTTTATTTGAATTTTTATTACATTTGTAAATATGGTTGTAACTTCTCGTCTTAATGATATTTTAAATTTGGAAAAAATATATTATGTGTGTTACTTAAGCGCCTTTGGTTCTCTTTTTCAATTCAAATTCTATGTTAATTATAATTCATTAATTATTATAATATATGTAGTGACGTAGAAAAATACATGTGAGCCTAGGTTCTTTGAAAATTTTATGAAATTGTGTTTAGTTCGTCAGCGAAATGATAAATGAACGGTTTTTAGCTTAATAATATTCATTAAATTGAATGTGAATTTTAAATCAATGAATATTAAATATTTATTATTAGTTCGCAGGAAAAACTTTAGAAAATTCAAGATGTTCCAATAAAATTTCAAGAGTTGTTGTTAATAGTTTATACTTTACATAAAGTGTCCGCTACTCTCTTCGAACAATCGAATATTTATTATTATTTCATTTATTCATTACGTGGATGAATTTTCTATAAAAAAAAAAACCTACTATTTTTTGCAAACAAACAATAAAAATTAGGTTAAGTGAAATATTAACGTTAAATATTCTATCAAGAAATGGCCGCGATCCGATGCAAGAATCGACTCGATCCTTTTTTGAAATTACCCGAATAGACTATTTATAGAAATTCATTACATATGGGAGAATATTTTAACTGAGATTTGAATAAATTAAAAAATTCTCTCAAGAGATTCACTTTTTACAAATTTTTCTTTTTTTTCAAAGAATTTAACGCAAAAATGGCATTAAAAAACTAGTTAAAGCGCTATCTCCGAGTGTATTTATGGTCCAATTTTCTCATTTCATTTTGGTAGTAAACAATTCAACAAATTTTTGTTATTATCATTGCATTCAATAAATTAACAATGTATTTAAATATAATTGGATACAAGTGGCAAGTGCCGTTAAAAATTTAAATAGACTTAATTTGGAGGAGCATATAAATAATATATTCATATATCGATATTGTGATTATGAGGTTTTTTAATTAATTTAATTTTGTTAATTGGTCATTCGCCTTCGTCTTAACCGAAATTAGGAGTAACTCATCAATCGTATAGAACCTAAAAAAAAATAAAAAAAAAATAATTTATAAAAAAAAAAAATTTAGAAAAATTTTATTTCCAATAATAACACCCCCAGCTAATAAGAATCTAAAAAAAAAAAAAAAGAAAAGAAAAGAAATCGTTGCCGCTGCCAAGATACTTGTAAGAGAAAAAGTGATACATTTAAAGATATTAATAATACGTGAACTTGAAAAATGAAAAAATCAAAAAAAACCTACTTAATCTCGATAAAAATTAAAAGTATATTAATTGTTCCGCAGTAATAAACTTAATATCCTAACGTCGGATTTGGTAATACGATAAAAAAAATAAGTTTGTATTATTAATTTATTGGCTTCGCCGACTCACCTTTTGAAGCACATAGATGACAGATTCATTTCAAAATATGCAAGTACTGTAAGAGGAAATGAATGCGCACGCATAAAAGTGACGACAATAGATTTATTAAAATGTCGACAATGATAAAAAGTGAGATAAAAAGGTTTAAAGGTCACCGGGTCATGATGGTAGTACAAAAAGGTAATTCTTACAAATATTATAGTTGCCTGGCAAAACTCATTTTAGCAAATGGCAAAGTCGAAACCCTATATTTCGACGGATTTGTTAATAAGCATATAATATAACTTCGACTTTAGTCGGGATTTTATTATGGTTTCGAGTTTCGACGGGTTTGCCAATAAGGTTTTATTACAGTTTTGCCAATGACTCCGTCGAAACCCGAGAGTTTCGCAAGGCAACTATAATAAATATATAAATTTATTTAAAAATAACAAATTTGATAGAGTTGGTTTCGGAGGTTACGAAAATTAATATCCAATTTTGAATGAAGGTAAATATAATATCAAAATCATTCCCCGCCAGATACTATAATTCATTAAATGATTCTCAATCCCCTTAGAACTAGTTTCAAACGCAAATATGTTTGTAGGTAAGTATGTAGTAGAAATCATATAACTTCGGATACTATATAATTCATTGTATTTTTTTTATTTTAATGATTGTAATGAAAATTCGAGTACCAATCAGAGGTTAATGATGATTACGTTACTATATCCATTAAAATATTCCTAAACAGCAAAACCTGATTTAAATAAAGATCTCACGTTTGAAGGTAAATATTAATTATTAATTCATTCGTAATTTCTTTTTCTCAATGTAAAATTTAATAATTTTAGAACCAGTTTCAAACGTAAATATGCTTTGAAGCTGAGTATATATAAATAAGATATGATTTAAAATTAGTGATTGAAATTAAAGTTTTCGAGCACCAATAATATGACAATGTCCGTTCCAAACTTTCCTTAAGCAAAGCATTTCTACAAATTTAAGCCAGACAGAATTTATTTTTATGAGCTTTCCTAATATATATTCCATTCAAAATATTCAAATATAATTTCTATGTGCGCTAAAAAGATGGTAGGGAAAATAATTTTGTAAAAAAATATATATATAGTTGATTTATTTTCATATTTTTTAAATTGAATGCTTTTTATATGAGTTTTTATATAAATCTTCCCTTGATGATTTTCTTTAACATCATCCCACGTGCCTATCACGTGATTTGTTATATGATTATCGTTAAATAATCAAAATCCGATCAATTTTTTTATTTTCATATTCTTTTCATTAAAGCTTTTTCAATTTATTATACGTGATACTTTCCTTTATTTTTCGCGTTTTTCTTTGTTTTTTAATACTTTTATTTCTCATAACTTCCTTTTATTTTTCACGTTTTTTTCCTTGTTTTTTTAATACTCTTTTTTCTCATAACTTGTACCAATAATTTGCCAAATGAGTCAGTCTGAATAATCATCATTATTACTTCCTTCTCGCAGTGGAATATCCAAGAGAAGCCCACTTGAATCACTCAATATACCCGATACTGTTTTTGAACAAGCATCAAGATTATGTGTTGGAATGCAATTTGATCATTGGAATCATGCAAATTTGGTCTTGTTAACTTATGGACAACAGACTGGCTTTGTATGGCGAATTCAAGACAAATATCTTGATAAAAATGGGGGAGTATATAAGTAT
>CAJVPQ010002968.1:0-12253 GCA_910591825.1 Funneliformis caledonium
ACCAATCATATTTATTGCAGAATATGTGCATGCATATTTTATGTGATTTTCTATAAAATATGTGGCACATAACATATGTGAAAAAAATCTTAAAATATGCGCATATATTTGCGTCACATATTCCTGGACACCCTATTATGTTTCAAAACTGAATTAAATGGTTTCAATTATTATTAAAAAAAAGTTACAATAATAATAGTTTAGCGGTTTCTCTAGTAATGGACAAAACAGCACCTGTCCCAAATTCCAATTCAAATAATTCAGTAAATAACAGCAGCGGAATAGGTGGTCCTACTACAATATTACCCGCCGCACCTTTTCCACAGCCAGCTCCACGTTCGCCTTCTAGTTCTTCTGCTCAAACCGATTATAGCAGCACTACTAATAATACAGCTACGGCTGGCTCTTACGAATTTTTATATGAACTTGTACAAAAACGAATCACTACTTTTACATATTTAAAACAGGCTCATGAAGGAAGAATACACTGGTTTAACACGGTGTGTTTAAGTAAAGAGGATTTGAGAATGATGTATGAGAATGTTAAAATGAAGAAAAGGTATTTATAAATAAATACTCTTGATTTAAGAATTTAACATTGATTAAATATAGTTAATTTTTATTTTTATTATAAATAAGGACAGGAAATTTTTTTATTTTAGGTGCGTCATTAGCTCCAATACTTGATATAACAAACCCTCAAGATTATGTTAAAGCCTTAAATGTGATGTTGCAAGAATTCGAATATCACACCAATGAGCATGCAAGGCAGAAAATGGTAAAGAAGGATTAATTCATTATATATTACATAAATCAGAGAATTAAATTTTTTATTTTTTTATGATTTAGAAAATGTTTTTTAGAAAGTCAAAAATAGTGAAAGATGAGGATACATCCTTTCAAGAGAATGGAGAATACACTTATTTATTTGTGCCTAATATAGTATGTAAATTTTGAAATAATTTTCAAATTATAGAAGATTTTTATTTATTAATATAAGGATTCATTGAACAAATAGCCTTTTGATTTGGATTATTTTCAAACATTTTACACACTCTGTGATATTCTAGTAGACGTTTACAATAAATTATTGGAAGGAACTGCAAATACGTTGACAGCATCATTTACGGAGAGTGTATTAAAAGTCGATGGGAAATTCAAGGTTCGAACTCTTTTCTCTTTGATTTTTTTTTTTGATTATTTTTATTTATTTTAATTCATTTCAGAAAATAATTGCGCTTGTGGCCAAGGAGATTGACACATTGGCTCGTAATACCATCAAAGAAGAATTGAGACCTTTGGATCCAATGATGATTATAGGAAGTGCAAGCGTTGTAGGAAGCAAAATGAGTTCTTCAATGAGTATCAAGAGTAACATTAGTAATACTACTACTCTTATTGGAAGTGAGTTTTTGGATGGCGGATGGAATGCTGCCAATGGCGGCAGCTGATGATGATTATTTATTATTATTATTATTATTTTGTATATAAAGTCGTAAAAAAGATTTAATTTAAAATGCCTCACGTGATTTTGTGATTTGCGCCTTGTACAACTTGTACAACAGCTGTTTTTCCGATCGCAATACATGGAAAAAAAAGGATTAGTCCAATTATTTATTTCTTAAATTAACTTGGCCACGTTTTTTTTTTTTTTTTTTTTACGTTACATTAACAAATCCTGGTAAAAAGATTTGTTGAAGAAAATAAAGTTGAAGAAACCTTTTTTTTATATTTATAATAAAAATATTAATCCGATCAAAATACAAATGAGTAACCTTACATGGTTTAATGTTTATCATGTTCCTAAATTTTCGGATTATAGTTCAGATTTTTAGTTGTCTTTTGTGATAACAATGTGTCACGGGTTATCAAATTTACATTTAGTGCTTTTGATTAAGAAATTAATTGGCCATCTGCGAGCAATCGAAAATTGTAAGCATTTAAAGCATTATATTGAATATGATCATATGACTTAATATACCCACTTTTTATCTCCCCTTCTTTTTTTATAACCCTTTTTGACTAATATTCTTTGGCTGGTAAAAGCGGTTTCTAAGCTTCCTGTGAGCAACCCAGATCCCGCACAACTACTATTTAAAAATCCGCCTTGTACAATATATAATTATTTTTTTAAAAAAAAAAATGGGCGTAAACCCATACATTATTATGTCAAATTCTTCCCAAGCTCTAGCGTCAAATGATACAAGTGCTGCAGAAACTTCCACAAGTTTTGGTTTTCCGGTTGTCTTTCCACCGGAAGAGTGCACTGGTAATTCAAATAATATAGGTTTTCCACCAGCGACTGACCAAATGTCTTCGTCAGTTTCCGAAGGCGGGTTGACTTTACCTCCATATTCTTCGACAATCAACGTTAACGGTCAGGGTTATTACTATAATATCCCTGCTAATGCTGCTGTCGGCTCGGATCATGGCACTTCTAAGGATAATACAGTTATAGTGGTTCCAATGTGTCCGATTGTTGATAATACGATTGTAGATAATCACACATCACTGCCGTTGGAGTCAAAAACACCAGCAGAATATGCATTGAGCATTTTGTTCAGGCAGTTTGCAAAAGTTGCCGAAAAAAAATTATCTATTATAATGAATCATAGTGTGGTATGAATTTAAATAATATATATATATTTTAAATCAATTCCTTATATAAAAGTTTACTAAATCGAATTTTTCACCCAGGATCATGAGCTAGAATTTGCTAGCCATTTAGGTCCCGGCGTTGATCAATCTTTTGATAAACTATTAAATTCTTTGGGATATATAGCAAGGCATAAACCGAAACCAGTAATTGACTCTGTTTTGTATTGGAGGAAAGAAAAACAAGTATCAAAACAAGATATTCCGGACGCGCCTTCGCATAAACGTAATTTGTAAGTGACTCTATATATATATATTTTTTTGATTTGAAATTACATATTACTTATGATTTTGACTCTTAGGAGTGATACCATATTAACAAATCGAACTAAAGAAATTGAAAATATTCTTCTTGAACGAAAAAGGGTATTTAATTTATTTATTATGCAATTGGTAGTTTATAAAGTTTGCTGCTTGACCTAAATTTGTTTTCTCTGGAATAATCATAGCAAGTCACCTTATATATAGTATCTCGCACTCTTATCGAAATAGTGAAACAAATACAGCCCGAGACTCTTCGAGATGAAGTGGGTAAACAAATGGAAGACCTTGTATTTAAACTTATCTTAGAAACTAAGCCGTAAGTCTATAATTTTAGCATTGACAACCTTTCTGAACATTTATTAAATTTTTTTTTTCATTTAAATTCAATTCAGAGAGGAAATACAAAGGTCGAGACATACGTATGCTGTTTATGAATTATTTGCAGAACTTATAGGTGGATTATCAAAGATACGTTTCGTGACCGTATCTGATAGATTTATAGCAAGGTTGGAAAGCTATGTGAACTTACCTCCTCAAGCGTTAAAAGAACAAGAAACAAAAGTGGAATTATTAATCAAAGGGATGCATCATTTACAATTAAAAGTAGGGGGGGTTTTTTTATTTCACTTCAGGATATTTTTACAAGGGTTGTTATCATTAAAATTCAATTAAATATTTTTAAAAGATATATCCAAGTGAAGCATTGGAGGAAACAGCGGAATTTTTACAGAGTCTGGCTGGGTTTCTAAAATCGGCACATGGTGTGAGAATAAAACATGCATATTCCGAGTTATTTGTCCGATTATTAATGCCTATTGCAGGGGTAAGTCATTATTACATTACGATCGGGATTTTTTTGTTCGAATGGTAAAAAATAATTCTAATTTTTTTTTTTTCTTTATTAGATTGCAGAATCAGAAGTAAATGTTCCAGCTTGGGTTAGAGCTGTAGAGATGATGTTCCCTAAAGCATGGAAAATGACCCTCAAACACATTCATTACCGAGTGAGTAAAAAATAAAAATTGGACTAGATTGAATGTTTATATGGCAATAATTTTTCTGTTTATTGATTTAGGTTGCGTATCCGCTATCTATTACGATATTATGTGTCAGTCAGAGGGATTATTTTCTTACCCGGTTGAATGATTGTTTAAGTAGTTGTTACACCAGATTTAAGGTTATCATTTATTAATAAACCATTTTAAAACTATCGTCGGTTAAATCCATTCTAATCAATATAAAACAATGTTTTTGTAGGATAAAACCTTACGGCAGATGGCTATGGGTTGTGTGATTCGACTTTTATGGACATATTTGTATCGATGTTACGAAGGAACCACATCTACATATAAAAGGCTAGAAGAGATAATCAAAGTTATTTTCCCTTCGGGTCGAAGATCTATTGTGCCTTCTGATGCTAATTTGGATTTACATGTACAATTTGTTCAATTTGTTGGAATGAAACATTATGACTTTTGCATGAAAAACCTTATTTTCATGTTGATGAACTCTGACACTTTAGCATCATCATCCAAACCATCAATTGATTATATAATGCCAGATAGGATGCGAATTGGAATACGATCTTTTATGCTATTATTATCAAATATACAATCTTCTGAATCAAAACCACCATTTCCTAGCAATCCTGATTTATTATCACCCAGACATTGCATTGGTGTTAAAAGTACATCGGAAGTCCTTCCGGACGAAATATTTAATCGTGCTGGATTAAAAGAACATTTTGACAAATTTTGTGAGACAGCTCATAAAATTGCTTTGATATTAGACACATCCTTTGGATTTACACCTGTTCTGGATGATAAACCTTCGGCTAATCGGGCAGCCTTTCCTCCTACCTTAGCTAATGTTGTAAACAACTCAGAATCAAATGCAGGAATCTACAATCAGATGAACTTTTCCTTATCAAAGGATAAACAACCGTATTTGAATTTATTAAGGGAGTATGTTGATTCACTTCCACGATTGTTACCAAATAGGACAGCGAATAATTACAGATTGGTCGAAATGTTGTGTAAATATACCGTTCATCTCGATTCAGATCTTGCCTTTTCTGCAGCTTTAGCTTTACGGAGAATCGCACATCAATGTGGAGCTGCCACAGTCGTCATGGCTTTCTCACACATTGTATATAGAATTGATGATAAATACGCTGATATCCTCGTTGGGGAGCATCCAGGAACCGGAACTAAATATGGAGGTGTATTGCGATTATATCTTGATCTGCTTCGAATTTGGTTAATGCAATTACAGCAGAACAATCCAAATGATACATCCGATCGTTCAAATCCTACGTCACCAAAAATATCTAACGGCGTGGAAGATCCTAGTATATGGACGATCATTGAAGAGGCTGAAGCAAACGGATTGTTTTTCCTCTGCAGTACTTCATGTCTCATCCGAAAGTATGCAATTAATATCCTTCATCTCGTTGCTGATCTTGAACGAGAATTTGACGAGCGAAATGAAAAAAAGAATTCTATACGCGCACGTCGAAATACTGCTTCGAGTGGTGAAAGTAAAATATCGGGTATTTCAGGAGTAGATGATGACGGCAGAACCATATGCGATAAAAATCTTGATGAACATGGGCTAATTAATAGTGCTTCGATAAAATTATTCTATTCCGCTACTAGCAAAGACAACGATCAATTGTACACGCGAGTAATTCATGTTCTTACTCGTGGTGGAGGACATTTGATTACTTTTGATACCGATTTACAGAATTCCTTATCAATTATTGAACACGTCCTGCTTCAAAAACATCAACTAGAAGGAAAAAGGGACATTTTGTTACGATTGATTGAAAGTGATGATGCCAATGAAAATAGGTTGTGGTCGAGATGTTTCCCGGATTTTATGAAAATATGCTTCGAGTACTTTCCCGTTACTGTAGCTTTATGTCGAAACAATGTATGCGCTCGATTATTGCAGATGCAGAATTCTATTAACGGCGCTGCGGATGCAATACGCGCCCCAGCGGCGCCTTTATCCATGGCAAAATTTCATTATTCAAAGATGCCAGTGATAGCAGCAACGGATGACATCATAGAACAGTGGAAATTTTATTTACTAGTCGCTTGTTCAACCATAACAGATAATTACGTAGATCGGATTCGAACTAATGGACGTAATCGTTCCGAATCATCTTCAGAACGTACAATGTCCGCTAGGACTCTTTTCAAAATGGTTTTACCTTTATTAGCTTCTGAGAGTAAAATCAGTAATGCTGTGGTAACATCTTTGGGTAATATTAATGAAAATGTGTATAAGGTGTTACTCGAAGACATGCAGCCATATTTCAGGCACGTCTCTGAGGATTACAAGTTTAGAGCATCCAAGCAGATGTCTAATGCTCATAAAAAAGCTCGAAGAAACGATAAGATACGATCTGAATTAGCTCATGTATATCAACTCACCTCTCATTTCCTCATTAAAGTGGAGTATATACGTGATGCAACGATCGTGAATTGGATAATGAATTTTGTTAACGAAACTTATCTTTTCCTTAAAGATTCTGAGGTTAGTTTGGATTGGTCGGAATGGAATAAACTTCGAATGTACTTTTGCGGAGTTGTTGAAAAATTGTATGACGGCATATCATCAGCAAAAGTCAATAGTGAAATAATGTCCCCTGAAATGCGAACTTCGCTTTACTTGATGATTGAGGAGTGGTGTGGTCATGGTGAAAGGGGGTTACAATATAAAGCTACAAATGTTACTCAGTTTATGGATCAATGTAGGGACGCTGAAGATAGACGTCCAATAGCGATGGAAGGTGAACGTAAGTCTTTGGAATTCGCGGCGTTGAACGCTATGGCTTCACTATGTGTATGTAAAAATTTTATTTATGATTTTGAATTATGTTTCGTAATAAAAATTTGTTAATGTTTGACGTTTTATAATCTAGAGGGGACCTTTAGTTATGAGCGACAAAAATGTAATGAAAATGCCACAATCATCTTTACCCGATGCTGATAGTGTATTTGCATGGATTCAATCAGTTTTTGAAAACCCTCAGGACAAACTTCACCCAATTGCCAGGTTAGCTGCGAGAGAGAGATTTTTTTTTTTTTTTTATTATTGGTAAATTAGATAATCATCTCCTTTTTCATTTATACAAATACAAATAGGAAAGCTCTCGAAGGTTTATTAATATCAAATTCTCACGTGCCGCAATTCCTCGAAATTGCCGTTCGTCATTGTTACTCAGGAAATCCAGCACTTAAAAGTACACAAGGTTATTTCCTTGCCGTAGCAGAAACATTTTTCATCGAGAATGAATATCCTTGTGAAAGGGCATGCAAGATGATGTCTTTGGCTCTTTTTAAAGTTGGAGATGCTGAGTTAGAAATTCGTCAGAACGCTCTTAGATTATTAAAGATCATTGAAACCCGATTTTTTGGCGAGATCTGCTCTGATGATTTCGAAGTGGGCATCACAAGTCAGTTATCTTCAATTTATAAGCAAGCGCAAATTCATTTGTCAGCACGTCTTGCAGAAAAGGCTCGTAAGAGAGACGAAGAAAAGTGTAACCTAATGATTAATGATCAAAAGCCAAAGAGTTTTAAAGATTTATATGAGGAAACCCATTATATGCTTTCAGAAATTACGAACCGTTTTGAGTTTATACCGGACAAAATCAAAAAAGATGTGCTTTGTTATTTGGTACCTTGGGTACGTAATGTCGAATTGCTATTTGATAATTGCGAGTTACAAACTACCACCTTTGTAATGATATCAAATCTCTTTTTCATTACTGTTAAATATGGAGATTTGTTTGTCAAAGAAATCGAAAAACTTTGGCAACAATTAGTTATGGGGGAACATGATCGAAATGTTCGCGCAATTGTCAAATATTTGATCGACGTTGGATTGGAAAAAAGAAATCCTATATTTGTCTTACATGCAAAAAGAGTGTTCATTTATTTGGGACGTACTGCCTCAAGTTCGGCTGTGATTAAAACTTTGATCAACGAGATAACACCAAAATCGATGACCCCTCAACCTAAGGAACCAAAAGAGAATATCGACGTTGAAGAGTTAAAGATAGGCGGCATGTATCTTTCTAAGATCGAAGATGCGATGCCTCAACATCATAAACGTCCCGTTTTTTCATCAGGACAATTAGCAATGTTGTACATGGTTGACATGGCGATTGAGACCAAACCTGATTTCGAATTGCACCTTCCAAGATTACTTCACGTTTTATTCGTACAGTTGGATGCAGTTAATCCACTCATCAGTGAAGAAACTCGATCGTTATTAATAAATCTAATACACTCTGTTATACTTAGTAAGTGCGTCTACCCTGATGTAGTTAAGGTTGCGCGCGCTTTGATAGCCGAATTAAAAGCAAAGGAAGGTTCACGATTATGGGAATACGAGGACATGACTTATCATAATCGAACGATAAACAGCCTTGCCGATTTGGAAAAATTGTCTAAGGACGTTGTTAACATTTTCGGTATTGTCGTTTATGGTGAAAGTAACAAAGAAGATCTTAGACAAATGTGGGGTGAAATGGCATTAAAGTGGGCAACCTCTTGTCCAGTTCGTCACATCGCTTGTCGTTCGTTTCAAATTTTTCGTTCTTTGAATCCAGTATTTAATGAACATATGCTCGCGGATGTTCTTGCACGTTTATCCAACACCATCTCAGATAATTCGGAAGATTTCCAAGGGTTCGCATTGGAAATTTTGATCACTTTAAGCCATGTCGTTGATTGGCTTGAGCCTGGTACCAAGGAAATTTTTCCACAATTATTATGGGCTACTATCGCATGCCTTCAAACTATTAATGAGCCCGAATTTTTAGAAGCGTTATCCATATTGGATAAAATCTTGGATAAATTTGATCTATCAGATGAAGAAAATCAAGATTTGTTTTGGAGTTTTTTTCCAAAACATAAATGGCATGGTCAATTTTATGGAATACAACCCCTATTGATGAAGGGAATCTGTTCTGCCACGGCGTGTCATCGAACATTTGAAATGTTAAAGAAGTTATTATTCATAAGAGATGATCAATTAATTGATCCAGGTCATGGAAGACTTTTATATCTCATTCTCGCCAACCTTCCAAGACTTGTTCATTCTTTGGAAGATGTATCAATACGAGAAGAGTGTAAGCAATGGGCAACTTACTTGTCAGATTTTGCAGAGCATCAAGAGCTTCATAACCTTAATAGAGTGTTAACGTCCTTTGTTAAAGGAAAATTTCGTTCTAAAGATGATTTTTTGAAGCAAATTATACTTTGCATAAAAGATAACTACTTCCCCGATTATGAAGTGCAAACATTATTGTTCCTCATGAGTCTCTTATCTAATAAGCTACCTTATTATAAATTAAAGACCATGATAATTCTTAAGATGTTATTACCCCACGTTGACATAAAAAGAGCGGAATTCGTTGCCATTGGATCCGAGTTAATTTTACCGTTACTTCGACTTTTACAAACTCAATATTCACAAGAAGCCTTAGAAGTTCTTGATGAAACAATATCAATACCCGGAGGTCCTAAAGATAAGCAAATACTTAGAATGAGTATTGCAACACGTAGGGGAAATAACGTAGAAGGAGTGGCAACCCTTTTTGGTGAACCTGATGATTCGGGGTGGGCGATACCCGATAGAACTGTAGCTATGGAAGCCACAAGATATAATATACACGCGGTATGTTATACATGTAAAGTAACGCCTCAAGATCAAGATTATCAATTTTTTGCCGAGGATATAGCACAAGGTTACATTGAAGAGGAGATTCCTACAAGGGAATATCGATATCGAGAGATTGTGTCCAGATTGCAAGATTTGAATGAATATTTCCTTCCTGGCGACGATGTGATTAGTAGCAGTGGAAGTGGAACCGGCAGTGCCAGTGGAAGAGCGATGACTTTAACTTCGGCGCACCAAATACCAAGTATAAATGAGCAAGATTTTGGAGATTTTGTTGAACCCAGTCCAAACGAATATGAATCTAGGGCAGATGCGATATTACAAAGAAGTTTATCAAAATCACCATCAAATAGTTCATTTAAGAATTATGTCGAACCATTTACATCAAATTCTAATTCGAATAATAGTATACCACCATATAATACGTTACAAAGGGAATATGAAGCATACATAAATGGTCAAACAAGTTCAGCCTCCTCTTCTGATGATGATGATTATATATCGTCATGTGATGATAGCGAATCTGTACTTTCCGAGGGGAACAACAGTTCTTTTCAATTGGAAAATTTACTTCAAAGGCCTCCTTCACATGGTCATACTTCATCATTGTAATGTAGATTTAATCAATTTATTTTATTTATATTTTTTTTTATTTATATACATATTTAACAATAAAGAGAAAGAGAAAGAGAAAGAGAAAGAGAATGTATATATGTAATCTTTTTTTTTTAAAAAAAAAAATAGAAAGAAAAAGGAGAAAATCACTTTTGTGAATAGAGGATATACATAGAATTTTTAAAACATTGGAATATTTTTAAAAAAAGAAAAAATTTAATCAAATTAACTGTATAATAAATCTTTATATAATATATGAATGCTAATTGCATATGCAATTTTGTTAATTTTGGCCGAAATTAATAACATCCAAATTTGTCAAAGATCGGATTAATGGTTAATCTTGATGATTTGCACATCACATTGCATCGCGATACAAATTTGAAAAATAAAATAATAAAATAATTATCAAATAATCATTATCAACATTTATTTACGACACTTAATTGACAGTTTTTGCCTAATATATAAAATTATCATAAGTGAAGTCCATTGTTCATTCTCATTGTATTTGTCATAATTATTGCTAATTATTTACAATAAACATGTTGCATGACTTCACATAATAATTTTAAGAAAGTAGATACATAATAGATTATTATTTTTGTTTGTTTTTTTTTTTTTTTTTTTTTTTGTATCGTAATTTTATGTCAAAATCGATATCCGATACAAATATTTTTTTTTGTATTTAAAAAATGTCAAATTATAAAGTTATATTAAAATAAATAAATATTTTGATTGAAATAATGAAGAACAATCAAAAGGTGACAATCTCCTCGTGGATTAAGGAGCAAAAAAAAACCCCCTCCCCCATCGACAATCCAAATGCATAAAATTGATGCAAAGATGCATGATATTTCTTTAAAACGTGGTGTTTATTCCTATGCCATTCAGCCTACCTTCAATTTTATTCAATAGTAGGATCAATTTGGCGTTTTTTTTTCGTTTTTTTTTTTTTTCTCTTTGGTTTTCGCCGTGTGAAATGATGAAGAAATGTTTTTCATTTTAATCTGGTTACTAAAATTTAACAATCATTATCTTTTCGTGATTAATTTATAGTGATTGTAATGAATGTATGCCCACGAGACTTTAATGCGTATTCACAAAGGGAAATTTCATAGATATTATACTTATGAAAGCCTACTTTATAATATAACACAACTGATATAAAAAAAAAAACTTTAAAAAAAGCGGACGATGATTATTTGATTTGTCTATATTGGTAAGCAAGTTTCCAATTTTTAGATCACAACATTCCTGCACTTTTGCTTGGTTGTTATAATATTTTTTTCTCCAAAATAAATGCGTCAATCGACATTATGCAGGTATTAGTGGTACTTCTGCAAGGTAGCAGGGATCCCATCCACATTTATTAATCTCAATTAGTTATTATATAATTTAGTTAACAGAAAATTAATCATCGATTGTCGCGCATTTATCAACATGCTTGATTTAGGCGAATGTGAAGACCTAATGTAGGTGCATTTATTCATCAAATTCTGCGAAAACGATTCGTTAATTGTCAAAGCATGATAATCATTTGAATTAGATACTGGGGGAGGAGGGATTTTTTTTTTTTTACTTCTTTTTTTTACTTTTTCTCAAAATTATTTTTTAAATGTCGATCTTGGATGTTTAAAGGAAATACTCAATCGACCAAAATAAACCCTGAATTCAAAAGATAAAAATTATATTTTATATTTTGTTTTATAGCTAACAAGTTTAAATTCTTGATGTCTTGCGATTTTTGGTTTTTTTTTGAATTGTATGACAAAAGCTCTGGCATAAAATTTATTCAGATGATCTTGTTGCTATACTTGGAAAGGGCTCAAAGTTTTTTATTGTAATTACGAGTTGTTTGGATTGTTGTGTTGTTTAACCAATCATCAAACAATTTTCACATGTCAAAATATAATATAAAGTTATATATATATATATATATATATATTTTTTTTTTTTTTTTTTTTTTTTTTTTTTTTTTTTTTTTTTTTTTTTTTTTTTTTTTTTTTTTTTTTTTTTT
>CAJVPQ010002969.1:0-12247 GCA_910591825.1 Funneliformis caledonium
CCCTAAAATAAATTAAAAATATATTAACAAACAGCGAAAATAAAACAAATATTTAAAAAAAAAATATTAAAAAAAAAATATTTACTTACCCTAGCTGAAGTTGGTAAACTTACTTTCTTCAGTTCTAAAGAAAGAAGTTTACAACGGTATATCGGCAAAAAAAGATTATCAATTTATTAATTGATAATCAATTCAAGATCTGAATTCAGATCCAAATCCGAATCCGAATCTGACGGATCAGATCCAAATCTGAATCTGAATCCGAATCTGCCAAATCAGATCTGATCCGAATCTGAATCCGAATTAGATCTGAATCTGATAGATCCAATCTGAATCCGATCCGTCAGATTCAGATTGGATTCAGATCGATCTGAATCTGTGCGAAACACTAGTATGATCTAATAAATTGTTGTCAACTTTTGTAACTACTTGGTCAATAAGATCAGGGATTAGCAAGGAGTGCATAAAAATGTGATCTATCGTAGAGCGTCCTGTACTAGTTTCATATGTAATGAGGTTATCTAATGATTTGTGATTTTTTACGAGATCTAAATTATTGATTATATGAAGATTATTAAGTGAGGTGAAGAAAGCTTTTGAATTCGAAGGATTAAAGGTCCGTGATAGATCTGCGTTAAAATCACCAAGGATTATTGTGAGGAAATCCTTTTGGTGTGCGTTGTTTATTAGGTCTAAAGCTTTTTTGTAAGTTTTGTCTCATAGCGTTTTATCTGAGCTGAAAATATAAATATTAATAATATGGAGTTTGTGTTTGTTTTTAAATTAAAAATCTATCAAATAGATGCGATGAAAGAAGGAGGAGTGATGAAAAATATGGTCAGCTAGGTATTTTTTGATGAGAAAGCTAATTCTAAACCTATACTTTAAGCGAAGGGATCGATGTTAAAAAAAGGAACAAATATATTTGAACAAATAGGCTTTAAGGAGTGTATATGAGATGAATTTTTAAAATTTGTTTCTTGTAAGGCGATGTTATCTAATTTATAAAGAGAGTATAGATTAAAAAGAATTTGTTATTTGTATGGTAGAGTAAAAGAATGAGTATTATGGATGGCTATATTGAGGGTAAGGGGAACTATTCTTGTATTTGGTGGTTATAATATCATAATTATTTAAAGAAGAGTTCAGGGGCAGGAACCTCTGTGTCATCTTCTAAAGAGTCGATTGCGTCAGGCATGTTGAGTTTAGGGATTGGAATTATGTGTGCAAGGTGTGTATCGTCAAGGACCATATGTTAAATGTTGAAAATGGCTTTGAGAGCGATATTGAGTTATTCTACCATAATTTTGTTGTGCTTACATAGTTTTTCAGTCTCTGCGTAAAGTATTGCAATGTGCTTTTCTTGTTCGACAACTCAGGACTCCGATGTGTCGACTTCTAATTCATAGACTGTATCCGTGTCTATGGCACCTTCAGCTTTGGCTGCTTCATTAAGAGCAGCAGCTTTCTTTGGTGTGACTGTGAAGATGTTCAGGTGCTTTTCCACTTCATTGAGATGGTGCATCGAAAAGGCAAGTTCGTTGTGAATAGTAGTAAGGGTTGCCATAATAGCGTCTAATTGATTTAAGATTCTTTGTGTATCTGTTAATTCGTGTGTAGGTGTTTAAGGTGATCGGTGAGATACATCTGCTTTGTCTATTTATTCTGATCACGATTTCTGCATGTAGATTGAATTGTTAAAAGAGGATTTATTCTTTGATAATTTATGTTCATTGGGTCGTGTAGAGGGAGTTTTAACTAGAAGTTTGACATCCTTGATTCTATTTGCAAACGAGCGTGGATTTTTTGGATCAAATATTATCTCTTGATCATATACGAATGTGACCTTAGGGTGAGGCGCAGATGCTAAATAATTTTTAAATTGCGTAGGCTTATAACATTAGTAGAGATTTTGGGTTTATCTATCTTTAGGAGTAGGTCGTTTGCGTCTACAGTTTCTTGAGTCATGCTCAGGAATAGAGCAATGTACACATAGGTAGTATCAAATGCAGTTCAGATAAGTTTCCTATTATCAAACTTAATGGGGTCTTCACTTTTTGCCGCTTTGAGATCTTCTTTATTATTGAAGTATATAAAGGCATATTGGAGATTTCTATAATTTGATCGTGTTTTAGGAATCACCTATGTTATAGCATTAACTGCTTTACCAATAGGCTCTAATTCTCTACCAGTAGTATCCTTAGAAAAGTTTGTCAGTTTTAACGTGAATTGGAAATGAGCTTTTATTTTTTCAGTTGTAAGGGAACTAACATGTACTTTGACCATGTCTTTCAAAATGAAAATGCCAACATGAGAGTTAAAAAAGGATAAGTTTGTCTTAGAAGCATATGAAATAGTCACTTGCTGTCAAAGGTTTTTCGTCATCATTATGCATTTGGTAATCGTACTGAATTGAGCAAACGTAGATCAGATGATCTGCTCTGAAGTGGAGATCAAGATTTCTGTAACCTTGATCGACAGACTCAGATCAAATTTAAATAGGGCAGGTGTAACAAGAAGTATAAACGTGATGTTGTCTATATTGAGAATTTTTGCAGCCATAGCACGATTGGTATCATCTCGAGTTATGAAGCCTAAACGGACTATTTTTAACGTTTTATTTGTAGGGTCTGGTTTGATGGATGCACTAATGAATGATGGGAATGCTGCGTCATTGAAGAGTTCACAGGCTTTGTTAGTTTTTTCTCTAAAGGATTTATTCAGAAGAAAAGTTTCTGCAATGCAGTAAATATAAAAGGTAGTCATGTCACGGACTCTTTCAAAAGTAATGGTGTTTCTGGTAGTATCTTTGGTGTTGAAACCGGCAGAAACTGACAGACCTGTTGAATATGACATATATGTCAAATATGCCAGATCTGCTAAATCTGTCAAATAGAATATGAATATCATTTATTATATCTTTATTATATCTATTATTTATATCATTTATTATATATTTAACATAATTAACATATCTGTTAGCTCTGTTATTATTGTCAGTAGTATCATATCTATCATAGATTTTCTTTAATTGTAATTTTCTTATATAAAGGACATGAAAATGCCTTAGAAAAAGGACAGATTCTAATAGATTCCAACAGATTCTAACAAGTTCTTAATATTGTATTCAATATACATTTAACAATAATAAACATTCTTAACATTTTGCAAACATAAAACTTATAATTTTATTCTTGTTAACTAAATAAACTCTCTAATAAACAACGTGTCAAGTTGATTGGATTTAAGTCATAGCTATTGTCTCTCTGACTTCAAATCATAGTTAACTTATTCAATGGAAAGAGTAACATTAATAACATAATGAAACACCTTAGGCTTCTATAAAATTTCATTAATTATCTTTCAATCTTCAAATTTCTTTCCATATAAAGAAAAAAATAATTATATGTTATTGAATGTGATGTTAAAATATCAGTCTTTGACTGATATAACCCATTAAAAAACAATATTATATCAGATATGATTAAAAAATATCAGTACATTAAATTCCGCACAATCCTAATGGACTATGTAATAATAGTAGATATGAAATACTAATGAAGCAATTCAATGAAATTTTCATATCAAAATTCTGAAAATCAAAACGTTAAGTTAGTTCAGCTATTAAGAGCCTTTTAAATAGTGTAATTATTAAGTTTCATCAAGAAATAAGAAGTAAAAGACATTCATCTCATTTATATATACATAGTTTTAGAATTTTCAATTATAAAATTATTAATTTATTTTCCAGATTTATGTCATAATTATTATATATAGTTTTAATTGTTATAAGTTATTAAATTTAAAAATAGTTAATAAAATATATATTTGAATATCATAAATTCTTTTTTGATGTTTTTTAAATTGATGTAAATAAATTGCAAAATAATGAACAAAGCTTTGATATTTATATATCTTCACTTTAATTATTATTATTATTAATTTGCTTGAAAATTTAGAAAATTAGTAGAATTCTAATTAAATATTTCTAATTTCTATTATATTAAAATATCAAAAATCTTAAAAGTTATTTATATTCAAAATATTAAGCAAAGATTACATTTTGATAATTTATAAATATGTATACTAAAATTATAATTTATATAAGTACTTTGCATTAAAAAGTAAGAAGTATTATATATATAATATATATATATTTTTAATCAATTTCATATTATAATTTTATATATTTTATATATATTATATAATATTATATTATAATTTAAGTAATTAAATTTATTTTAATATTAATTTAAATTATTTTTTTTTAATAATATTTAATAGATTAAAATATTAAAAGTTAATATTATAAAATATTAATCAGAATCAATTCAAATAAAAAAAAAATAAAAATGATATTTTTAATTTAATTAATCAAAATAATTAATATAAAAATATATTTTATAAGATGTATAAATTATTAATTAAATAAATATTAGAATTTTATCTTATTTAATTAATTTTTTACATAATTAAATGTAAATTATTTTATTAATTAGTTTTTAAAAAATAAGAAAAAAAAATTAATTATTTTAAATTCTGTTTCAATTATTAAAATTTTACATTATTATATATATTTTTTTTAAAAAAATTTTAAATTCTTATGTTTTAAATTCTATCTTTAAAATTTTTAAAAATTTTGAATTTTATATTATAATTTTTTTTTAAACTTTACTTTAAAATATTGAATTTCAAATTATAAAATTTTTTTAAAATTATTCTATTATACTTTTAAATTTTACATTATTATACTTTTTAAACTTTATATTATTATTATTATTTTTTCAAATTTGTATTAATTTTTTTTTCAAATTCTGCCTTAATTTTTGAATATTACTTTATTAAGATTTTTAAAAAAAAATATTAATGATAAATTAGCATTAGAATTAGAATTATAAATATTATTAATAATTTATCTTTTATTTTTAAAATAATCCTTTGAACAGATTTTGAATTATTATAAATGAGAATTTTAGAAATTTTTTATTTAAGAATATTATAAATATTATAATCACATTTCTTTTTTCTATTTTACATATTATAGATTTTTAAGCTTTAAAAGTAAGTTTCAAGAAGGATAAATATTTATTATTTTTTATTATTATTATTTATAATTTATATAGTTTTAATAACATAGCATAATATTCCATTAATTTAGATTTGTAATTAGTATAATAAATATTATATATAAAATAAAATTTTTTTTTAAAAAAAAAAAACCTCTAATGTTTAAATTTTTTTTTAAACTTTTATAATATTTCAATTCAAAGATTTATTTAAACTATTAATTTATAGAATTTTAAATTAGCTTAATCATAAACATTATATGATTATGTTTGATATGAAGTATAGTTGAGTTGATAAGTTAACAAATTATTAATTTGTTAGATATTTACGATTATTTAAGTAAAATAACTCGTCATCAATTTTTAATTTGAGAAATCAATACTGGGATGTGAAAAATAAGTTTATTCAATTTTCTAAAGCAATAAATTTTTAAATTATAATTTTATTTATTATTATTAATTCTGTAACTTTATTAATATTTTAATTCTATTAATAAATTTAAATGATATTATTACTTGTATTAATTAAAAAATTTAATTTGTAAAATTAATATTTAACATATATTTTGTAATAATAAAAAAATTTTTTTGAAAATTTTTTTTTAAGTCTAAAGTACAAGTGTAATGAATGAACACCAAAATGTAGGGAGAACGAAAGACTAAATGAAGATTGATTGACTTTAAAAATAGGTTCGTCGGCTTTGGCAAGGTGATCAACAGCATGGTTATATAGATTTTTTTTTGAAATTTTGAAGAATTGTTGGTAATGGTGGTTGTGGTGGTTGTGTTTGTGATGATATTCGTAATGGTTGTTGCTAGTACTGTTGCTGTTTCTGTTGTTATTTTCTGTTATCGTTGATGATGAAGAATTAATCAGAACGAGAAGTTTAATATATCAATAATAAAAAAGTGTTAGAAATTTTTTTTAAAATGAGCTTTAAAACTAACTAATCTATAACATAATAATGGTGGTTCAGCTGATTTCGTTATTCTGTATGACGTAACTTTATTCATTAGATGATACACATTTGTTAACGTCAATTAGATTTTTGAAATTACGCCAGAAATTCTCGTTATTTATCAAATATTCTTTATGTTTAATGCATATGAGCCCATCTGCAATAGATAAACTGCGAAAAATCAAAAAATTAGTAAACTTGAGATTATATTTTTCAGAAGAATTCATCATTAATACATTTTTATTTTCTCGGAAATTTTATCTCCTTGCTGGTCAAAACATTGATTGATATTTTAAATTCCTTTTTTTGATGGCGTTTACGGCACAAGTTAACAAAAATTTCATGATACCAAAATTCTTTGAGCACGACATCCATTAAACAACATTATACGAAAAAAATATTTTTTTTGAACACGCGCTTTTATAATCCCTTTTTAAGTACAACATAAAACAAATACTTAATAAATATAACGCCTATTTTGCGTGAATTGTTGATCGCATTTCCTTTTTTTAAATAAAAAAAACTTTGAATTTTATTTATTTTTCATGTTGAAGAAAATGATGCGGTCATTAATTTTAATGATTCTTATGGTACAATTCTTTTCGGTTAATGTTTATGGTCAAATGGACCCGAATTGTGGTAATGGTATAAATGATCCATGTAATCGGGCAAACGCAACATTAGAACCATGTAATGGACAACTTCCTCCAATACCTCCTGCAGCATTGAGTAGTGCTGAACTATTCAAGTTCTCACTTACTGTTAGTAGTGAGTAACATATAACAAATCCAGTTAAAATTATTTTTTTTTGTTTTCAAAATTAAAAATTAATTTATTGCTTAATAAATTATTTAGAAACTGCAAATTTGGGCATATATAAATGTGCTTGTACCGCTAAATTTTATGATTTAGTTGCTGGCTGCGTTTCATGCTATCAAGGTCTGGGAATTGATATCACAGTAGTTTCTTTTGAAACTTTTTCGAATATTTGTCTCAATAAAGGCTATGATGTTAATAATCCATTGTAAGTTATTTAAAGTATTTCTCCAAAGAATCCTAAACTCATAATTTAATTTCTCATTAAATTGCAGTAAAGCACCTGGTAAAACACAAGCAACGTAAGTCTGGAAATATTCATTAGCTTAAACACAAATTTAAACGTCATTTAATTCTAATAAAAATTTATAACTTAATAATATTAAAAGTCCGCTTAAAACTCCAGCTAAATCTCCAGCACCATCATCACCACCAACACCACTAACGCCAAAACAAAATCCACAAACGTAAATACAAAAATTATTTTTACATCGAAATTTTTCTTTGCTCAAATTATAATTTAATACTTTATGTTTAGACCCGCTCCTAAAAAAGATTGTAATACTCCTAATGATCCTTGTAAAGCTGTCAATGAAACATTGACAATTTGTAGAGAAGAATTTAGTCCACCACCCAAATCGACAAATTCTGGAAGTTATAGTCCAAATGGTATGCTCTAAAGTTTTTCTTCAATTAAAAAAAATATATTTAATTTATTTTTCTTTAAAAAAAATTTAGATCCAAAGTTGGCGCCTTGCATGTGTAATGATAAATTTTATGAACAACTAAAAAGTTATATGATGTGCTTTGCTACTCCAATGAATAGTATAACTGTTGCACCGCTTGATAAATTTAAAGAAGAATGTAATAAATTGGGCGTTACTTATGGTGCACCTCCGTAAGTATTGTTTTTTTTTTATTTATAAAAAAAATTATTTACATAAATTCTATTATTAATTTTTTTTTTTAGACCAAATGATGGATCATCATTAATGCCTCCGTTTATTATGTTACATAGTTTATTAGTGTTATCAATGTTATTTATATAATCTATTAATTAATTAACTTATTCATCTGGTGTAATATGTAAAATGTGATTAAATAAATAAACAAAAAAAGACGAAGATAACCTAATCTTGAAACATCTAAAGTTTATTTTTTCATATTTGTTGTTAACTTACTTTATTAGGAGTAATAAAGCCGGAACGGATAAATTCTTGTTGATCGATTAAAGTAATCATTACATATCATCACGCAGAACAAATATTCTTCATTGCGCAAATTGTTCTTAAATTAGAAAATAATAGTTTATTGCAAATTGTGCATATATTGTTTCGTTACTACTATTTTGCTTTCGTCACCAACTTACAGAACTTATTGTAAATTACGTTACGTCTATCTATTTGCATCATCGTTGTTATCAATTAACTCCTTTAATGATATAAATTATGAGCAATTCTTTGTAATGGCAAAATCAAATCAAAAAATGACATAATCTGTTATCAATAAATTTAAAGAAGTTTAAATTTCAGCTAATAATATTTATTGAATTTGAAAATTGAAGTCCATTAAACTGAATTGAAAGTTTACAAAAAAGATCTACGTCTTTGAGACTAATCCTGAGAATTAATATTTAAAGTGAGCTATGTTAAGCATTTCAATAATTACTTCCCGCCTTATAACAATATTATTGCAGTCATATCGTCAGACATAGATTTTGTTCGTGAATCAGCAACGTTATTTTGACATTTACGTCTCTGAATATTGAGAAAATTCACTTAAAACAAATATCAAATTTAATGTAAAAAATTTTTTTTATTTTTTTTTCATATTTATCCCGATGGTCGACGGTTAATTTATAAAAATCTTTAAATAAATATTCATCCTGATTAATCCAGTTCTATATTTTTCAAAAATTTTTTTGTAAGCCCTCGGTAAATTTTTTTTTATTGAAATAACTTAATTTGGCAAGACAATATCACTGTCGATTCGGTTAAGTTATTTATGGAAATTCATTACAATTAGTAAACAAGGGCAGGGCTGAAAAAAAAATGGCAGGTTAAAAAAAAACTCTCTGTTTATTTTCTTGTCAAGTAAACACATTATAAAAATTTGACAAATAAATAGATAAACGACAAAGAACTATAGTAGAATCACTTATTACAATAATCACTAGAATAAATTAACCAAATTATTCACAGAAATATTTTTAAATAACAATCTAGAAAAATCCCTAAAAGAATTTGAAGTTAGAATTAAGGAATTAGAGCAGAGTAATGAAGATTTACGCTCACAATTCAACTATTTAAAAGAAAAGGTTAAAGCTCGGGAAGAGGAAATCAAAGTCAAGCAAGAAACTATTAGAAATGTTAGAGAACAAGATGAATTACCCAATGCCAAACAAGAAATTATTAATGAATTAGAAGAAAGAATCAAAATCTTGAATTAATCATATATGATGATACGATTGATAGTTTAACTATAACAAATGCAAATAAGGATGACATATTAAACTCCTTTGGTGGACTGAAAAAATATCGAAAATTAACAAAACTCGATTGCAACCATTCCCAAATAACTAGCTTACCAACATTACCTAGCACAATAACGGAACTCATTTGTGATGGATCTCAAATAACTAGCCTGCCAATATTACCTGACTCTTTAACGAAACTCATTTGCAATGCAACTGAAATAACTAGCTTACCAATGTTACCTGACTCTTTAACGAAACTCGATTGCAATTTAACTGAAATAACTAGCTTACCAATGTTACCTAACTCCTTGACAGAACTCGATTGCTCTAACACTCAAATAACTAGCTTACCAACATTATCAACCTTTTTAACTTTTCTTAATTGTTCTGAGTCTCAATATTTAATTTACCAATATTACGAAATTCCTTAACTTATCTTAATTGCTCTTATGCTCCAATAAATAGCATACCAACTTTACCTACCTCCTTAACACAATTCTATTGCAGTCGTACTAAAATAACTTGCTTACCAACCTTACCTAACTCCTTAATAATTCTTGACTACTCACATACTAACCTAACTATCTCACTAACTTTACCTAATTCTTTAAAAGAACTATTCTTACGCTCTAATTTAAACTTACCTACTTTACCCAACTCCTTAATAACTCTTAACTGTAATTATGCTAAAATAACTAGCTTACCAACTTTACCTAATTCCTTAACGAACTTAGATTGCTCTGGAACTCAAATAACTGGCTTGCCAACTCTACCTAATTCCTTAATAAAACTTGACTGTTTATCTATACAAATAACTAGCTTACCAAATTTACCTAATTTCTTAACAGCACTCAACTGTTCTTATGCACGAATAACTAGCTTACCAACTCTACCTAATTCCTTAATAAAACTTAACTGCTCCTTTATACAAATAACTAGCTTACCAAATTTACCAAATTTCTTAACAGACTTATGTTGCTATAATATTCAAATAACTGGCTTACCAACTCTACCTAATTCCTTAACATATATTTATTACTATGAAACTCAAATCACAAGATTACCAACTTTATCTGATTCCTTAATAACACTTATTTGTTATAAAATAAAAATAACTAGTTTATCAACTTTACCTAATTTCTTAATAAGTCTTTGATGTAATGATAATAATCTAAATAGCTTACCAACTTTACCTAATTCTTTAAGATTTCTAGAATATGATAATACTCAAATAACTATCTTACCAAATTTCCCTGATTCTTTAATTCAAATCTCTTCTAATATTCTTGATTCTCAAATGGATTGTAATGATGAATAGTAAAACTTTATTTTATTATAAAAAATTTTTTAGAAATTTATCTTTATTTTTTATTTTAAAAAAGCATATTGTTTTAATTTGTTAATACTATTACATTTAACTTTTTTACTAATAATTTCTTTAATTATTAATGAATATATAATTAAATTATAAAAAGTTTTATAAAAATATATTTAAAACTATTAAAATAATTTTATATAATTATAATTTAGCATTAATTCATAAAATTAATAATATTTATTAAATTTAATAGTCATATATAATTTTAATATATGCTACTTATACAAATTAAAAATTATCAAAATCTGAATATATTATAGATTAAAATAATCAAACTTTAATACATTTAAATAGCATTAATAATAATAATGCTATTTTACAAGCTACAAAAGCTGTAAATGATTATTATTTTCATACATTAGATAATCTATTACATAGAAGTGATTCTTTTTGGAATGATATGGCTAAATATTTTGAAACTTAAAGAACATATAATCAATTTCCTTATATTAGTGCAAAAATGACAAGTAGTCATAATCAAAATTATTTAGAATATGTAAATAAATTAATCATTACTCTTAAACTATTATCAAATTGTATTAATTAATTTGTTAAAGAGAATTATAATAATTATACACAAAATTAAGCAATTTTTCTTGGGGTTCATTTACACCAAGATCTTTTGGAATTTTTCTAATGATTGCTATTAATTTTAACACAATAAGTGATTTTCATTGAGATGAAAAAAATGAAGAAAATAGTTTTTGTATTTTAATTGCTTTAAGAGATTATAAAGGAGATGAATTATGCTTTTCTTAATTTAATATTATAATACCTTTAAAATCAGGACAAATTTTATTATTTCATTATCATTTATTATTACATAGTAATTGTATATTAACTAAAAGTATTAGACATAGTATTATTTATCATTTACATAAAGTAATGATAAAACAAAAACAATCTATGATTAAAAAAAATTATGAATGATTTTGAAAAAAAAGATTGAAAGAAATAACAAAGGAAAGATTAATAATAAAAATCCTAAACAAAATCTTTTTAAAGCTCCTCAAAATTTACCAATAAAAAATTTACTAAGCCAAAATCATTTTAAACTAAAATGGAATTATGTAATGATTAAAAAAAACTTAATATTGGTAAGTAATATTTAAATATTATTATATAAAAATTAAATTAATTAATATATTTAATAATAATTTATTTTTAGATTTAAGAAGAGCTTGACTTAGTTTAAAAGCAGAAGATAAAATAAATTAAATCATTTATAACTTTTTTTATTAATTAAATATATATTTTTTTTAATATCATTAATTTAGTAAAAATATTTATTATTAAAATATAATAACTTTAAATTTAAAAGTAAAATCAATTTTATATTTATTATAGAAATGAAACTAAAAATAAAAAAATGCAGTTAAAAAGTTTTAAAAGAAAAAAAAATTATTAAAAAAATAAAAAAAATATAATTTTTATTTAAATATACAATACAAAATTATTAAAATATATATAATATTTTACTATTACTATTACTAATTCTATCTTTAAAATATATATTTTTATTTTTTATTAGAATTTATTTTATATTCTAAAT
>CAJVPQ010002970.1:0-12244 GCA_910591825.1 Funneliformis caledonium
TTTTTTTTTATATATATTTATTTTTCAAAATCTATTTTGAAATGCATAGAATTAGTGATAAAAAAATTATTATTGTATAATAGACTATTAAATAATTATTATGTCTTAAAGTATATGTCACAAGATACAAGGTTTGTTAAATAAAAATCATATGAGATATTCACTATCATTTAATTGCCAGTTTTTTCCACCAGAATTGTAAATAAATATATATATAAACTGTACTATATACAAGTTAAACTATACTATATAAATATAATTTCAACTAATCATATTCTATTATATGAAAATATATAAAATTAAAAATAGTATTCATATATTATAATTTATCTAATTATATAATACAGTTTATTTTTATACTTATTTTTTAGATTAATAGACAATTAAATATTTAAATTATTAGAATAATGAATTTTATTTATTCTAATTTTAAATTTATTAGATTATTAGACTATATTTAATTTTAATTATCAAATTTTTTTAAAAAATTTATTAGATAAATAAAAAAATTTTTTAAAATCTATTTTAACTCAATAATATATTAATATAATAACTTTAATAAAATTAAGTAACAATAAAATTATAAAGATTTATTATTTATATTCATAAATAAATTTATATAAAATTATTAAATTCTTAATTGGTTAATTAGATTATAAAATAAGTTAATATATATAAAATATCAATAATATAAAGTTAAAAATAATTATTATTTACTTTTTATTAAGTAATTATAATAGCTAAATTATGAATTATTAAATTTAAAAGATTATTTTTTTAAAAAAAATATAAAAAATTAAATATTTAAAAATATTATATTTTTTTATAATTAATAATATTTAATTATATACTATATATAAATTATATTAAAAGAAAATAGTAAATATTTTTATATAATACATAATATATAAAAAATTAAACTTATTATTTTGTAAAATTATATACAATGTAAGAAATTTATATTCAACAATATAAATATAATATTTAAAAATCTTTCAATTCTTTAAAAAAATAAAATTTAAAAAAAATAAACTAGTAATTTTATTTTTTAAGATAAATTTTTTTTAAATTACTGATTAGTTTTTCAAAACTTTATAAATATTCTTGGATAAGTCTCAGTTATTACCAGCTATTTCACGACTTATGAAATTAGCTGTAATGTAGAGTATGAAAAATAGATTTTTACAACTAAAAAATTTTTAAGTTCCAGAAATATATAAAAAGGAGAGAATATAATACAGGTAATAAAAAAAGGTGATAATATCGCATAATATAATGAATAAATTATTTTTTTATATATTTATTTATAATATTATATTATATAAACTTTTATTTAATATAATTTATTTGTATATTTTATATTATTTTATTAAATATTTTATTAATTTATTAATATTTTTAAATATAAATTTTTTTATTATTTTTTTATTTGATTATTTTATTATTATTATTAAATTTATTTAAGTTTTATATAATTTTATCTTTTTATAGATTTTTTAAATATAAATTTTTTAAATTTTATTCTTTATCATAGGTTGATTTAAGAATCTTATATATTTTATAATAATTAATATTATTATATTAGTAATGAGTTTTAAAAATATATGATAGATTTTGACATATTTTCCTATATTTAAAATCTTATTCAAAATATTTAACAATTGCTTATATAATAGAATAAAATTATTTTTTAAGTCAAATGAATTTAACTATATTTGGTTATAACTATACAGTTTGTGTCGGAAATGGCGATGTCAAAATCACATGACTAGAAACACCTTTTTTTAAAAACCGAATCCATTTCAAGTTGGGACTGTTTTTATCACGTGAAATATACTTTAAAAAAATTTATTTATACATACAGGTTAAAAGCCTACATTTTAAGGATGCCCTTTCAAGTTAAATCAACTTCACGTCACATGAAACACATATCACGGGATCCGGTAAAAGTTTCGGAGTTATCAAATTGCCCCTGTAATTTTTGTGCCTTTATTAGTCAGTTTTTTTTTATCCTGTGTATGTTTATTTCTTAATTAATTTCCTTTAAATTTTCCTTTAAAGTAATAATCTCGAAAACTAGGCAGTTTTCTTTTTATTTAATCATAGTAAATATTTATTAATGTATATATTTTATAAATACTATAAGCAATGAGTACATACTTGAGTTGGTTGCCATCAATAGACGTTAGCTCTTACTTAAGGTACCCGGGTGGGAATAATAATTCACAAACCTCTAATAATACAAAGACTTCAACACGAACAATTCAGAGTGAAAATAGCACAATGTTTGGGTTTTTCGGTGGCTTGTTTGATAGAGCTCCCAAAATTGAAAAATATTCTCCTGAGAACTTAAGGTAAGCTTTTACTCATTTCTTAAAAGAAAGGAAAGGTTGGAAATAAAACACATTCTCATTTGATAGGCCGATCAAGAGAGAATGTGTGACGATATAATATCTTCTTTTACAATCGAAATTATTTGGACCAATTTGATTTTTCAATTTCGCATAGGAATCTAAGTGATCTTCTTTATGAACGTTCAAAACCTGGAAATGATGAAAGAGTGGTTGATGTATTAAAGGAAATGACACAAATTTTGGTTTGGGGTATGGAAAAGATTATAAATAAAATTTATTAAATTTTGTTTGTTAGATTTTTATATTAATATTTAAATGAAATTATAATTATATATAGGTGATCAACACAAACCGACTATACTTGAGTATGTGAAATCATTTATTTATTTATTTTTGATTTGCTTTTAATATATTGAAATTTTTATTTAATTCGTTTCAAATCATTTTTCAGATATTTTTTTGAAAATAATATACATTATGACATTTTAAATTTTTTGGAACAAACTAATAGTCCAAATGTAACGAAACAAATATTACAAACCATGAATATTTTATTTGAAAATATCCATGATCTAACTTCACTGTGTAAGTTATTTTTCAATAAGGTGTAAAGTGTCGAAGAAAAACGCGTTCAAACTCGTTTATTTTTATTTAAATAGATTTCTTGTTGTCTAATAATTTTGTCAACCGAATAATATGTCATAAATTTGATTTTTCGAATGATGAAATCATGGCGTACTATATTTATTTATTACGAACGTTATCTTTTAAGTTGGATACCAACACGTTATTTTTCTTTTTTAATGAGGTACGTTATGAAATTTTTTATTCTATCTTTGATTCATTATGCCCTAAGGAATTTTCATATTTATCATCACTATTTCTATTTAATAATTAAAATAGCGACAAGATGATTTTCCTCTGTAAGTCTCTATATATGTGATTCTTTTTTTTTTTGATTACCGATAGAACAACTAAATATTATTTAGATATTCGGAAGCGATCAAGTTCTTTAATTCGGATGAGAGTATGATACGAGTTGCTGTTCGGACAGTGACATTAAATATATTTGGTGGTAAGTCATTTACTTGATGTATGATTCGTAATTGTTGGTAAATCACGTGACTCATATAGTTTTTTTTGGATTTAACTAGTTAATAATGCACAAATGCAAGAATTCATTCTGGACAGAAACGCGGCTCCATACTTCTCAAACTTGGTTAACTTTATTTCCAACTTCTCGACAATTTTGGACGACATAAGCAATTCGCCCAAGTAGGTCTAATATATATTAATTCGGACATTCTTATTTTATATCATTATAATTCGAAAATTTTCTACGTGTTTTTAATAGCTACCACAATCAATATCAGAGATTTAACTACTATCTCGCAGAGCATTGCGATAATTTTTATTATATTAACGATATCATAAATTTGGACAATGAAAAAATGAACCAAGAGTTAACTTCGCACTTGATGGATCTTTTATTGAAACCTGTATATGCAGATAGTTTGGTTCACAGAAAGTTGTTACCGTATAAGCAGGTATTTACCCACATTAATTTAGAAGATGTCGTCGCTTCATTTTTCTTGCTTCAACAATATTGATTTTATAATTCATTGTAGTCAACGCGTATAGATTCGGTGGTGGCGCTTGCACTTTTGTGTCACGTTCTTCACATATTTCGTCATCCGCCATTAGTTACAGCGATGGTTGCAATGCTTTTTTCAAATTCGCCAGAGTTAATGGATTATCCGCAATCACCTAGACTTGACACCACATATGCAAATCCTTCTTCATTATTTAAAAATAGGAATCTTTATCGAGAGGCTATAATGGGGTTCTTGATTCCCGAGGAATCAGTTTCAGATGAAGATGAAGATGAAGAAGCAGATTATTATGATTTGAACACCTTGCCGGCTCTTTGTTTAATATACATGTCATGTAGGAATCATGCGATTGCACCAGATATACTTTTGGCTACAGAAGTTTATTCTCAAAAGTTATTAAAGACTCGTCGTTTGTTGGTAAATCATTACGTATACATTATGAATTATCTAAGGATTATTATTGTATTCCGAAATTGAGTTTATATCTTCTTTTTAGGACTCATTAGTGTCCGACACCGAGGATCTATCGAATGACACACCCTTTTCGTTTAGTCACAGAGTTTCATTTGATACGGCATCAATGACATCAACAGCAACTACTGCATCACAGAGTAAACCGCTGATTACGGATGATTTAGATGGTGAATTATTAAAATTATCAACAAATTCCAAGCCTGATCAATTATTTGTGGATGATATGGATGAAACCCTATACGAATCATCACTTGCTCCTTCCATAAAAATAACCGGAGAAAATAATTATAATTACCAGCATCAAACAAGGAATTACCGTGCGGAACTAGTTCAAAATATCATCACACTTTTGTGCGTTCATTATCGATTATGTAGACCGATTACACTTCAGGTACGATGTCTGTTGTAAAAGGACATATACTTTTTGTTCGTGAATTAAAGTAACTTATTTATTAATAATAGATGGCTGCAGAGGTATTACTTGAGCTCTTATATTATAATGGTTCGGGAGAGTGTTTAACTCTGGAGCAAACAGAAATGATAAACGTGAGATATAACTATAACATAGCTTTGTCATTATTTAATTTGATGTTAGACGAAAACTTATCTTGTTTTTATACTTTTAGATAACTGAAAAAGTATTACAAGAACGGGTGAAAAACTATTTCCTGAAAAATCACGAATTTCAGTTAGACAAATTCGAAAGGGCAGTTAATGAATCAATGTGTATGTAATAAAAATTTTTTTTTGTTTTCAAAACCTTTACATTTTACTAATTTTTTTTTTTTTAAAAAAAATTATAATATAAGTTGGAGGAGATAAGTATGTTGGAGAAATTATAATGAATGCAAAATTATTATTTCCGCCACCATCTCCAGTTCCACAATCGACGTCGATAGATACCGAGGGTAATTTTTTTTTTTTTTTAGAAAAAAGTCAAATTAAAATGAGTAATTCTTTTTTTATTGAATCAATTACATCATTTTATTTTTGGTTAGATGAAAATATCATCAGAGATATCAAAACACTTCACCTTCTTCGTCAATCTCGTATTCTATTATCAAGAAAATCGATATTAGAAGAACCAACTTTTGAGGAGGTAGGGTATATAGAAGAAAATAAGTATAAATCAGAATTGGTTTACCATAATGGATTAGTTGATGAAAATTTTGATCAAGCCCGTCAACAAATGTATTCTACAACTACGAAAAATGATAACAAAACTCATCAAAGAAGTGATACAAAAGATTCGACTTCATCTTGGGTAAGTGTAAGTGAAGTTGAAAAAAGAAAGAAAACGGTGCTGGAAAAACTTGGTATATTATTATTATAGTTATGAGGAGATTTTTCATTCGATTTATTGCCTTTTTAATTATTTAATCAAATAACACCTCATCATATTAAAGAACAATAAAAAGTGAGAGTTTATCATAAAAATTTGTATAATTTTACCACGTGACTTTGTTTTTGTTAAGGGCAAATTCCATGTATAAATAATTTTTTTTTAAGTACTGGTCACGTGATATTGAGGTGTTCAATAAACTATATCAACTATGTAAATCAATACATTGTTAAGTATCATATAAAAATTTACTACTATTCTTACGATTTTTTCTAATAAAAAATTCTAAATCTTTAACGTTTAATAACTTCGGTATATGTTAGCATTCAGACAAATAAAACTATAAATGAATAATTTATTACCTAAGAAAAAATGTGACACCACGCTTTCTTGAAAAACAACAAAGAAAATAAAATTTTTATTTAGAGAGCTGTGTACAAAAAGATTTATTTATTAAGCGTAAAATAATATTTTTTTTGGAAAAAACGAGCTGTTACATGAAAGAGACAATAATTTAAAATGTTTTTGTAAAATTTGGAGCGAAGATATTAAGAATTTAAAGTTATTAAAGTCTAAAAATGTATAGATTTTAGTGAGAAGATTATTATAAAGCAAATTTAACCTATCAGAATTACAAAAAAATCTCTAATAGTAAATATTTATATGTTACTTAACAATGTTTTGATTTACATAGTTGATGGAACACCCCAACGTGATATGTACAGTTGTGGCCCAGGATAAGAACCTGAACCCGGGGTACTTTTTAAGGACGCTCTTTTGTTAAATTGATTAACTAAATAACCATAGATGTCATGTGACTAAGATTTTCTCGCTATCGCTTCGTTGTCTGTTTTATTTGTTTTATCTAGTGTCGTAATCATGTAAAAAATAAATACCTTATATCGTCCAAAAAAATCTTTAATAAATTAAACTCTGATTTTATATATAGACTGGGAGTTAATTATGTGGCGAGGTGTCACGATATAAATGAAAAACTATAGCGTCAGAGATCATATCAATTATTCTAAATATTCTGATGGTGATTTAATTTTGTGGATTTGTTGATAAAGATGCATGGAAATCTTCCCTATAGCACTGAAGTCATTTTGGAAAGGATATACGTTTGAATCAGATATTAATAGATAGTAATATAATAGTATTGGTATGCTTATGTGGGATTTCATCTGGTCTGGACAACCACAATTTGTTGAATTTGAACATACATGTTTTCTGACCTTGCGAAATAATGAATGGGATGAGACCGAGGGTAGTATCAGAAACTCCATTAGAATATAAAAATTTAATGGTACATGTCATGTTGGGATGCTGATCTATTGAAAAGACCCGAAATTGATACGGAGAAATTTCAAGAAATACGAAAGTCATATTACGGAAAAAGAAAATCAATTACTGATGTATAAAATAATTATAATATTTAAGAGGAAAGAGTTCAAAATAAATCTTGTTGGACATCATCATATTTTATTGTTCCAGATCCGAAAAGGTTTAAATGCTAAAAGTAGTACAGTAATGATATCATGTTTCATTGGAGGGCGCATGAAAGTATCTCTTTAAATTTATGTAGCGCAAAAAATTCCATAGAATACATAGAATATCAACTGATATTCGAGAAAATGCTACAATATTGCATTTGTATGATTCGAAGACTTGCGTAAGGCATCATGGATAACAGAGAAAATGATTTTAGAGTTAAAGATGTGAATAATCAAGATCTAAATCTTTTCGCATCGGTGGGATATGCCTCTTATCAAATGAATTTGAGATGTTAAAATACAGTATCTCTAATTAAAATTTGGCTTCATAGCTAGCCGTAAATAATCTCTCCGGTTTTACAATTGTAATCTTTGTTTTTTAATCCATTCTTCATACTCTTTATCTAGTTTCTCATAAACTAAACATGATGAATTTCAAGAATTCTTTCATAGCAAAGATTCCATTAAATTATCAGACGGGTTCAACTTAATAAAGAATTCCATGTACCGATACATTAAAAAAATTGCGAGTGACTTCATCCGATTCAAGATCAAATAATGTATTATTTTAGGGAGAGCGATTGGCATTTAGCTCCGCTTTGTTTTCCAATGTGATTTGTCGTCTTTTTCCTTTCGTATTATTCGAAAATAGATTTTTCACAGCTCTTTCAGTATCAAGTAATTTACTCTACATTTGACACATATGTTAGTTTTTAGATAGTTTATATTTATGATAATTTATTAAAAACTTACTTCGAGCAACTTGAGAATGCAATATGCATCTTCTAATATGTCACAATCATCAGTATCAGCAGGTATCCTGCATCGATCTATCAATCCAAATCGATATATACCTGATCCCATCCAATCCATAGCATAGAAATTCAATTCTAAACCTATAATAGAACTCATTAGTAAGAATATTATTAAAATTTCTTACTATGTTAAAACTTACCAAATTGAAGCCAGCCGTATACTATAATTTCCAATCTTTTTTCATTCGATACATAATCACATTCTTTTAATAGACGATTTATACTATCACGCATCGTTATCATTAATTTTACTTTATCTAGAAATCTTTTCTTACGACAAGCGGTAGGGACTCCAAATGGTCCCAGCCCACCTGAAACCTCTCCAAAAAGAGCCTCAAATTTATTTGATGTTTTTAGCAACATCGCTTTCATATCAACCTTTTTACCAATTCGTGCTTTTTTAAATGGATCTGATTTTTCGTTACATGCATCACTGCTTGAAATAGTCTGTATTTCTCCCCTGTGTGCGGAAAAATTATTAGCATAAATACAGTATTCATTACCTTAATATAAATGAAATGATTGACTTACCAAGAATGCATTATATGATCGGATGTAATTGTTCCATGAAATAACGGATAAGAAGTTGTCATTTTCAAATGTTCTTCCATTATCATTCCTTGGAAGAAATGCACGTTGTTTTTCCTATACGATAATACAAAGTCAGAACGTAATGCCAGATAATAAGTAAGTGTATATAATTCTCAAAAACTTATACATACAAAAATTGTACATTGGTATCAAAATGTTTTAGTTCTTTATTTTCACTACTATTGTCAAGTTTTTCGCAACTACTGTCAAAGTAATCCTGAATATCTCTTGGGACTGGTTCACATTTCCATTTGATATGATCAGCGAAATCTTGAGATAACTGTTGTAAATTGTTTTCTGTAATTTCTTTACATCCATAAAGACTTTCTCTGGTCAGATCGAGCACTCCCCAATATGCAGGACTATGTAATATTAAAATAAAAGAAATGTATTAGTAATCAAACCATGATCATAAAGAGACACCAAACTTACGTGAAAACTCTGCGAATTTTAGGGATTTTATTTTGATATGTTTGGAATGAATTCAAAATGTCATCAAATATAAATATAAGTGGATCCTATCGAGAATAGATAATGAGTTTACTGAATATAATGTATTCCCACAGTCGAAATCATTAAGACCTTACCTTATTATCACTCGCTTGCGGCAATTTTATTTCATCTTCGAGTGTATTTTCATCAATTTTATTTATAATTGTATCTTCATTCGAATCATTAAAAAGAAATACTAGTCCATCGTAACCTGGTAATTCGTCATTTCCTAGTTTCCTTTTAAGATTTTTTTTGCGTGTTGGACTTGTTTCCGTAAATTCATCATCACTATGAACTTTATTAGAGTCCTTCCAAAGAAACATAATAAATATGATGATTTAGAGTTAAGATTCTACTTTACGACCGTACGTACATATTAAAATTTACCTGCATTGCATCCTCGTCTTCCTCATTTTTCTTGCCTTGCTTTCCAAATGTACTGTTTAAGATTTCATTCGTCTGCTTCATATAACCTTTTGCCATTGTGCTCTTTGTCATTGACCCGCTAGAAATTGTTGCAAGCACGTGTGCATGGAAGTCCTGCTCAAAGACATCCCGTAAATTCTCAAATTCCTTAGAGCTATTGAATTCAATTAGCTCTCTCACAAAATTCACGATTGGTTCTGGGACATTTTTTTGCTTCATAATAAATTTCAGGCTGGCGGTCCAGTTGTCGTGAATTTCATTGAATGTATTTGGTGCGTCTCCAGAGTGAATGATAGTAGAATAAAAACGTTGAAATGACCACATTGAAGCATCTGTGTTCATGAAGAAAGGATATTTCTTGCGTTTAAAGCGATATGTTCTGACATCTGAATCAATTACTGGATTTGACATATTTAAAAATAAATTTTTTTTTTTTGTCTGGAGCAAAGCGTAAAGCGTATGGACCAATAAGCATAGATAAATTTCCTTTGTTACACTATCGATAATATACTATTAAAATACATTACGTAATATTTACGATGGGTCACTAATTAACAAATAATAAAATTATATTCATTCAGAACCTCAGCTTTTTGCGCGTCAGATTCGAGTGTCTTATCTCATTGATCACGTTAACTACAAAAATTCAATGAGACCAAAAAAGCTTCCATTTATCATATGTAATACTGCTGCTGATATAAAGTATCGCTCAGTTAAAGAATTAGGACTGAACAAGGCAAATTCTGACAAGACCAATATTTCAAACTTAAGGTTAGGCGATATTCTTTGTCATAATTGTTACATGAAAACAATAGAATGGAATCGATATGAAAAGAAGAAGTCTAGAGTTAAAATACAATAGAAATATGATGATTTTATTTATCAAACGAAGATAAATCGTGTTATAATGTCTCAAAAGAAATATAAAAACCTTTCTGAAAAAGTAAAGGGGGTTGAAGAATTGCAAGAACATATAAATCAACTTGAACTTATGTTAGAACACGCCTTAAGTTGGTATAATAATTATATTGTCAAATTATTTCACTTATATTATTTATATTTATTGTAATAATACTCATAGAAAACCCACCTTTCGCTAATTTCTTTATTGATAAAATGAGACACATCTGTATTATATATATTGCAACACATCAAGAAAAACGAAAGCCATTTACAGATCCAGAAGAGTATTAGAGTTATTGAATCAAGATATCCAGAATTACAAGGATTTTTCAATACTGTGTATCAATCAGCAAATCCTTCCGCAAAAAACAAATATACACAACAGCATCTACAAACAAAAATTATATTTATATGTTACCAAATGGCTGCTTTGCATAATAACAAGTTAGTGTGATATCAAAGCTTCAATAAAACTTTTTATGTCAGGATATGAAACATCTGTAAATGGAATTAATTCACTTGCTGGGATGGGTTTAAGTTCTACATACCAGTCTTTAATCGTACAAAGGAGATATAAGCAATCATAATTTATTGTGAAAGCCTATAAGCAAAATGTATATTAATTTTAAACTTTTTGTTTTTTTTTAATTGTTTATAAACTAACAATATATATTTGACTAAATATTAGAATATTTTTTTTTTAAATTGTATAGATCATTTTTTATTTAATGTAAAATAAAATTATATAACATAAATTTAATTATTTGATATGATTTTTTTTATAACACTTTTATAATTCAACCAGATAGGATCATCACCAATTTTATTGCATCAATATTTATTATAAATATTCTATATAAAATATGATTATACAATAACAAGCCAATTAATTTTTAAATATACTATTTCTATCTAACTTTATATAATTATTACACATTTTATGATAATTTTATATGCAAATTAGTGTTTGCCAATACTTCAGATTCTAATAATTCTGTAATTGTATGAGCTTCATTTCAATTTCAACTTAGTTATTAGATTTTAAAGGAATTTGAGAAGCATTAACTTCTATAGATATAACATTTTAATGGTTAGATTGCTTTAATACTAAAAGAAAATAAAGTTAACTAAGAAAATATTTTATATAATTATTGTTGAATAACAAAATAATACTTTTTTTTAAAGTTAAAAAGTTCCATTTACTTATTCTTTATTTATATCCATTAAGTTTATTGGAAAAATATTATCAGATATTATATTAGCAATAATTTTAATATTAATAATTAGTTAACATTAAAAATAGAAAAAATTTGAAGAATCTATATGTTTTTTTTATAAATTTTACTTATTAATAAATTTATTATATCTAATCATGAGAAAGAACATAAGGTTAAAGTTCTTGATCAAATTTATGATAGGATTAATATCTATACAATCTGTATTTTAAACAAGTTGCTGTAATACTTGAACCTGTATAATTTGTAACTTCTTATTATCAAGATTTATCGCTGTTATAACAAATTTTTTTTATCAATTTTTTTAATTGTACTTTACTAATATAATAACATTTAAACTATTTTTAGTTTATAAAACTACAGTCAACTCTTTCTACAACGAATTTTACAATACAACGGATTTTCGGTGTCAGACAGATTTTTAAATATAAAAAACCCTTACTATACCGAATTTAGTAATTAAAAATTCGTACTATGTTTAACGAATTAAAGTCAGAAAAATTTAT
>CAJVPQ010002971.1:0-12243 GCA_910591825.1 Funneliformis caledonium
TAAAAATTTTATTAATAAATTGTTAAGTAATAAACGTCAAAATCAGCTATAATTTCAAATGATCGGTAAATGATCGGTAAGTGGTCAGATATTTTTTGGAGGGGAGTGTACAATCAAATATCATTAAAGCCTTTAAGCCTTGAAAAAATATCAAAATAGCAATATCAATATAGCGCAATAAAGATCAATGATAGGGATTTCCATTCGAAGCATCTTAAAATCCCCAGATACGTAGCTATTGATATTTGATCATATTTTATAAAATTCTATCCTAAGGCCGAAAAGAGCAGTTTAGCATATTGTCTAAAGGAGTGTGAATTCGATAACAAGTTGGATATGCCTTTCTATTATATATTTAAGTATTATGAAAGGGCATTAAAAGAAACTAATGCTATAACGGCTGAGTAGATGCGCGAAGTAGCCGAATATTATATTATCAATGCTATTATCTGTCAGCAGTTAATGGTAAAGCATAATGCAATTAACGAGTATAGGGAAGTGGCATCTGTAGCCTTCATATCATTATATGATTCACATTATTTTACAATAGGAATAAAAGTATATAATCTTTTAAATGCCAGTGCGTGGCAGGAAGAGATTTTAACTAGCATAATTCTATGTGAACAATTGGAAATAGGGAAATACCCTGGAGCCTATATTTTCTCACTGGTAAAAGGTCTCAAAAATAGATGATCTGTAACTGGCTTAGACTTTGCATCATTGTATCCAAGCCTTATTATGACATATAATCTCTCACCTAATAAAATTATTATATCTCGAGAGCATGCCAAATCTCTAAAGGAGAGCAGTAAAAAGCTTTATAAAATTAATTTCAAATTTAATAGTCGCAATGTTCTCACATGGTCTATAAAGCATGAAAACTAAGCTGAAATCAAAGGCCTTTATCCAAAAGTATTAGAGAAGTTGTTTATTAGATGGAATTTATTAAAAAGTCGTCTTGCTCCATTAAAGGATAAAAAAGAAGAATTAGAAAAGGAGATTAGTTTGGCGAAAGCAAGGGGTGAAGACATTACAGATGCTTTAAAATCTGAATACTCTTCAGTTTCCTTCAATGTCGCCTGTCTAGATGCAAAACAACTCACTTTAAAAGTGTATATGAATACATTTTACGGTGAAGTCAGAAATAGCAGGTCTCCTTTCTTCTTGCGAGCATTAGCAAGCGGAGTAACATCAGCTGGTCAGCAGAATATCAAGCTTATTGTTAACCTTATCAGAAGTAAAAGATTTGGTATAAAATACGAGGATATTGATTCATTATACCTTGTTTGTCCAGAAGAATATTTCTAGGAATGTGATGAGAAATACATTTCAGAAAAGATATTGAAGGAAAGGTACTGGGATAAGATGGTGAGAATATCTATGGAGGTAATGAGCGAACTCCGAGGTGAAGTTAATGACTTCTTCAAGAAAGATAATGGTTCACCTTATCTCAAAATGGCATATGAAGAAGTCTTATTTCTAGTAGTATTTATTGGAAAGAAAAAATACTACGGCATCCCACATACAAGTAAGCCCAACTTTAATAATAAGCTTTTTATTCGAGAGGTTGAGATTGTAAAGTAAGGACAGTCTAAACACTTTCGTGAGATGGGTAAGAATCTATAAGGCTGGATAATAATAATACTTGCACCTTGCATCGGATTGTGAAGGATGTGCTCAAAGAGACCATAAATAATATTTCACAAATAAATCTTAATGGAGTAGTTAAAACTGCTATGTGGAAGCCTGATAAAAATAACAAGAATGTCCAGCATTTCATTTCATGAATGCAAGATAAACATATTTATGAAGAAGTAGACGCCAAACAGCTCATAAAAAGAAGACTAACATCTAAGCCTTTTCTTTATAAAATTCCAGAACTGAGTAAGCATTTTGAGTATATTGTAATTGAGAATGATTCATCAGATAAGGTCAGAAATAAAATGGAGTATCCAGAGGTAGTGAGGCAATTAGGTAAAAAGATCGATATCAGTTATTATTTGAAAACAGTTATCAGCCTCTGTGCACGATTTATTAACTATGATGAAAGTTTTCAGCCATCATCTGAAATTATGCTGGAGGCCTTAAAAAAGTTAAAAGATGTTAATAAAGTGGGTGACAATAAAGCGGATAATGGTGGGGTGGATGAAGATGACTTGAACGAAGATGAAAAGGATGAAGATGAAATGGATGAAGATGAGGTATCAAAAATAAGAGATGCCTTAGCGCAGAAATCAGCTGAAAAGTGGATTAGGGATATATCAAAAGCCTACGTGATAGTCTAAAAAAAGATAAAACTATCATATTTCATTTATGGGAAGGAGTACGCATTTATGCGAAAAAATTATTTGATACTACTTATGCTGACAAGGGAAAACACCTGACTAAAAATACTTATCATTCCTCAATGCATTAAATAAGCAAAAAGAATCCATCTGCTTAAAACTTTTATCATTGTTTAAAGAAATTTCTGAGATTAATATAGAGTATAAAGACAGTATATATAAATTAGTTACTAAGAAGTGAGCAATATTCTTAGAATAATATTTAACATCATATTATTTAGATAAGTGTAAACTACTAGCAGATTTGTGAAACACATAGTACAAAGTGGTTGGCCTAGAAATAACACACTATTGAATATTATCAAAGTTACAGAATGGCAAAAAAGATGATTCATCTGATGCCGATATAGACAATATCATTAAATTATATTATTAAGTATTCTAGTAAAGGTGTGACAATTTCAACTAAGTACTTAGTCATAAGACACTTCGCATTATATTATTTATATATTTTTTCTCGTGTAATAATACTGGCTAATTTTAATTTCTATTTTCGAATTTCTGACCTCTGATTATATAGCCTAACCTCGGATATACCCGGAGAGGATAAAAATAGTTTTGGTTAGGAGAATAGTCAGTATTACTTTTTTTAATGAATTCCAGTATTTCCTAATCACAAACTATATAATCACAATCAGTAGAAAAGCAAGTATGAAATATAATACTATTGGCAATATTAGAGAACTCGTAATGGCAGGAACAATCACTAGTGCTAGAGGCATTTCTTGAGACAATGGTACTACTTTTGCGTCATTTAAATGCTTTGCAATCTCTTTTCTTAAAATAAAATTTTCAGAATGTGCTGGTAGACTATAAACAGATTGATTAGAGGTAACTTCCTGGATTTTTGAAATCATCTCATCCTGAAGTAATAACTCTTGCAATATCTCTAAAATATCTTTCTTAGCATACTCTTTACCAAGTTCTCTCACTTTATCTTCAAGACCATACTCATAGATGAGAGGTTTTAAATCATTACTGAGCTAACCTGGTAGCTTTTGCGATAGATTATCCATAGGCGAAAGTGGAGGATTAGAAAGATCTGCTATCTCATTATTTTTTTTTGAGATTATCACACGAAAATAAGAATTTTCCTCCGTTAAATTTAATCATGCTGAAGACAAGGAGTCTAACTCCTGTTTATATATATTAACTTTCTCCTCTACTTCCTTTTCTAGACATTCTAATTCATATTCTTTTGAAGACAAATCATCCTTCGCCTGTTCTAATCCAAGTCTAAGGGAATCCATTTCAAATAAATTTATTTGAGCTAAAGAAGAATTCTTCTCTAATGTTTTCAACTTGGATTGGAGGGCTTTTATCTCTTTCGATTTTATAGCGAGTTTGTTCTTAGATTCTGCAAGAGAAATATCTTTGAAAATTAAGAGAATCCATCTCTAATCGTAGTTGTGATATTTCATCTATAAACTGATGGATGCGGTCAGAGAGTTTCCTATTATTGATCTCAGCCTGTTCTAAATTACAGTGCAATTTGGCTTTGTCTTGATTATTTCTTTTACTATAGCTTAAATAGACCTCCTGCATGTCATTATATTTATTGATAAGTTCAGAAATGGATTAGATGCTGTTATGTAATATCTTCTCAAGTTCTATTTCACAAGCACTACCCATGCGATGGTCTAAACTAATATCTTTTAAGGTATGAACATTTTTTATATTCTACACCCAGTTATGAAGTAAGAAAAAAAAGATAAGCAAAAATTCATTCTTTATTTTCTTTCTATCGCTGGTTTTGGTAAAACCTACATTTTTTTACCAATTTAAGGATAGTGTTTTTTTATCAATTTAAAATAATAAATATCATTTTCCATTATTTTTTATTGTTTTTTAATGTTATAAATACGATAAATATCATTTTGTATCATTTTACAATATTTTATATCGTTTTCTATTATTTAAGAATAATAAATATCGTTTTCTATCATTTTTTATTGTTATAAAATTACTGGAAGAATTACATAGCCAACCTATTTTTACAAACTCATTATCGACGAGACGCCACTGATTTGTTAGCTAAGTAAATCAAAGAAATTAGATATCTCAAAAATAAGGTTCCTACATATATAATAGTAAGAGATTATCATATACGTAAAGAGTGCGTCTATAATATATGAAATAATTGTGAACGATTACAACAGAGTAAAAAATAGAAGCAGAAAAAGAAAAGTATTAGAGTCTAAGTCTATTCACGTTTCTGATAATCATCGAAAATAGTAGGTGGAGACTTAGAGGAAAAAAAAGATACAATAGATATATCACCTGATTCCTTTAGCAAATTATTTCCTAACCAATCATTTATTATTTCACAAAATTCTGAAAATGTTTTGGAAATGTATAAGAAAGTGAATATTGAAATGAAAAAGGTTAGGATAAAGGGACGCACTTTTATATCTAAATTAGTAACTGGAACTTAGCCTTACGACTATACAAATCATTATAATACCCTATAATTTCTAAATTCGTTTGAATACTGGTAAATAGCATTTTTTTGAGCTCTTCATAACTCACTTTTTTTTAATGCATCATTATTCTCACTTAAGTCTTGTGAGTCCTGAGAAATCTTGTCTGGAACTGGCAGATCATTACATTCAGGAGTAATGTTTGTGCAATTCACCTTAAGCTTGTTCTTAACCTTATGCATAGTAACTGAGAAGATATAATCTTTTCCATTAAGGGATCTTTAGCTCATTGGTATCCAATCTATTACGCATTTGTACTTTTTTAAAAGTTGATTGGAAAATATTAGCATAGACTTGTGATATCTCACAACAACAAAATTTTCATAGATAGTACATCCTGAAGTAAGAGTAATTGGTAAATTACGAACAATCCCAATAGATTCAATTGGAACTGTAGCAATACCATTGAGATCATGTGTTTCAGATTTATCAATTTCAACCCTCACACACTCAATAATATTTTCTGTTATAATAAGGGACTCTGCTCCAGAATTAAGAATCATAACAGAGATCTTTAAACGCTTGATTTTACACTCTACAGTTGCAACACTTGTTTTCAACTCCTTCTTCTGAATAAAATCAATCTACATTGGATCATCTAAATATTTTTCTTCGTCTGGTAATATATCTTTGGTAATTAGGACCTCATCGCTCTGAAACACTATTTTTTTCTAAATAGGAAGTGCTTGTTTTAGCGTATCAGCTTTAGAATCTTGAGTAATAAGTCTGAAAAAAATTAATTTAAGTTCACTTTGAATAATCTTATGGATTGTATCCTCTAAAATGTTTTGTTTACTTTGTTTGCTTTGTTTAGCCTTACTAGAGTTAACTACATGCTTCCTAATATCTGTCTTGTCAGTTTACTTAACAGATTTATGTGACTTAGATTTTTTCTTAGACTGCTTTTTTGAAGACGATTTTTTGGAGCTAGACTTCTGCTTCACTTTTTTTTTGTCTTAATCATATTAATATTAAGCTTACCTTCAGAATCAGAAGAATCAGAATCAGAATTTGAATCAGAATCAGAACTATCACTAGATAAGGTATCGTTTGAGAAAGAATCTAAATTCGAATCTGAACCTAGATCTAAAGCAAGATTAACCTTACCTTTTTAGACTTCTTATTTTCTTTTTCTTCTTTTGAGAACATTTGCGAAAATTATATCCAGTCTTACTACAGACAGAATATTTATGTTGTGTCTTCACAACTTTTTTAATCACTTTAGCCAAATGTAAGTTTAACTGCTTTTTTGTGAACTCAGCAAGTTTATCATCAGAATCAACTTCAACCTTTTTTTTTAGCTTTGGTAGCAAAGAAGGATTAGGAACAGGAACAAATTCTAGAATTTCTTCTGTAATCTATGATAAAAATCTACCTATATTTTCATCTTGTAAATTTTTATGCGTTCCTGCAAGTTGTGGTTGGAATTGCGATGAAACTACTTGTTAAAGCTATTGAGGTTCTGAGGATGCCATTGTATTTTTTATCAAGCTTTCGATTTCATTTTTAGTCATCCCTGATCTATTAGTATCTGCATATAGATTGACCGCTGGAAAAATTGGAAAAGAAGATGATACATTCTTTTGAGATAATGTAAATCTTTTCGCTTCAGCTAGAGCTTTTGTAATACTATCCTGTGTATCATAAAATTTGGCCATCATTCGAAGATTATATTGATTTATTGGAGACAGACCACGAATAAATTGCTCTTTTTACTATTCAGGAATCATTTCGGCTAATTTACCAATCTTTTTAATTCTAGTGGAGAATTGCTCAACCGATATATTACCTTGCATAAGTTAACCAAAAACTGCCATTTGTTTTAAGTATTCAACTGTTGTATAAACGATTCTAAATAGGTATAAAATTTGACCAAGCTTAATACTAGAAGCAATAGTAATAGCAGGAAGACCACCACTGGTATTAGGTGCTACTGATACATTATCTACAGATTCGCTACCAGCTATTGACCAGTCTTCATCCTATGTTCTATTCAGAATAATATCAGCACTAGTTGCGATTTCTGCTCTAATTCTACCAATTTCGGCGACCACTTTATCTTAAAATTCTCCAGCAGTATTCAAACTACCAATTTGATTATCACTATTTCTGGCGGCCAAAGTTCGAACAGTAGTTAAAATAACTACTTCCAAATTGTCTGAAAGTTTATTACATCTCCAATTTTTGCCTCTGATGTGAGTTAAATAAAAATTTAATGCATCACCTACAAGGTATAATACTACTAATCCAAATGCCTCTTCTCTTCTAGAAGCCTAACTTGCACTAGGCGTAACATTTATTCAACTAGTTATTATATATCTTTGCATATCTCTAAGCCAATCTTCTGAATCCTCTTCAGAATGACCATAAAATATTAGGATCTGTATCCTACCATTCCTGATATATTTAGTGGATTATTCTGTAGATTAAAAATAATTTGCCAGAAATTTCTATTTATTAGCTGAAAAGCAAACTTCTCCTGTACTAATGTATTAATATGAGCTTGCTTTCTAGCATAATTATTTATTATAGCTCCTTCTAATCTTTGAGTAATACCACGCTATTTCTGGTGTTTCCTGCTCTCATCTCTATATCATCTATGCCAATTCTGAGCCTGTCAAATAATACAATCATGTTATCTTCTTCACCTTTCAGTATCGTTATTATACCTTATGATCTATCTATGTGCAGTTCTCCTATGCTCAGTAATTTGACTATCTCTACATCAAACTATTAGCTGAAGGATAATTTTTTCTTGCGATAATGCATTAATTCAATTTTATTTTCTAGTAACCATACTTTAAGCATATGTTCGCAAATCCTAAGCCAATTCTCAATTCTTTCTACACGCTTCTCCTTTATTATTTAAAGTCTATCTAAACATTTGATTATCATGCTCTGACTGTACCCTAAGATTTTGAAAATTATACTCAGCATTTCTAGTTCGCTGAGTTAATTGATTAACAAAGTATTTCTGATCTTGCCAATACTGTTAAATCAAACTAAAACTTATAATAATATTAGTAAAATATATACCAATTCTATCAAATTCTCCAGTTATGTCATTTGGAAAAATAACTCCAGTATTATCCAAATATGTTCTTATTCTTTCTAAAGAACTAAAAGCCTTGAATAGTCTGTCTAAAATGCCTTGAATAATATGATTCATATCTGATTCTTTTAATAATAACTTTTTATCTGTAAGCTCCTGAATTCTTTCCTTAAGCTGATCAACCTTATCTTTCAGCCTTAAAATATAGATATCTTGAGAAGTACTAGCATTACCTTTATGTCTTAAATCTCGCAATGTTTTTGAAGATAATATTTAAGGGATTTGATCTCTCTATCTTGAGAGATTCTATCTTTTCTTCATGAACTATAATAGTTTTATCTTGAGATGAAATAGTTTGATAATACTGCTCAAGCTCCTTCTCGAGAAAGCGAATTTTTTTCTCACTATTCTTATTAATAGAAATCTCATCTTGAAGCTCATTACAAAGATCCTGATGAGGCTCAGAGAATCAAAAAAAATATTATATTACGTGATATATATTATCATCTAACCAGATATTATTCTAATCCTAAATCTCTAAGAAATGCGTGTAAAAAAGAGGGATACATATTCAGTCTTCAAACTGTGAAAGAATAGTTAAATCAACAAGAATCATATCAGATTTATAAGTATCCTTCTAAGTATATCCCAAGATTCAGCTATAGGCAAATAACATAACCAAATTGTGTCCATTAATGCAATATATTATTCCTGACCCATGACCATTACAGAGGGAAGACTTATAAAGCAGTACTTAATGTAATAGACTGCATCTCAAGATTTAAAGCTTCAGTTTCGCTTAAGTCAAAGAATGCTCGTGAAGTTGTTAAGGTGTTTAGAAGAATATATGAGAGTTAAAATAATCCATTAACATGGCTAAAGCTTCTAAAATGCAATAATGGAAGAGAATAAATGGGAAAGACTTCCCGTCTAATGCAAAAGTATAATGTAATTATTTGAGTAATTGGCCCATATAGTCATTGTAAAATCACAATTGTAGAGCGTTTCAATCAGACACTCTCTAAAATTCTATATAAGATCTAGTACGCTGTTGAGTTTATATTTTCCGATTTGAGACTAATAAGAGCATAGGTTAGGTATTTACCAAAAGCTATCGATTATCTGAATAATTATTTCATATGTCTTATTAGAGAACCAGATTCTTCAAAATGGGGATTAGCGCTTTCAGTGGCTATTTTATTGGAGAAGATTGAGTCCAGACCTTCTATAAAATCTAAGCGTCCTGTTGGGAAGAATGAAAAAACCTTAAAGAAAGACAATACAGTCTGCTATCTTCTTGCTAATGTGAAATAGGAAGGTGGTATAGAGAATCAGAGACGCATAACTGATCCTATATGGTCACCAAGTCTTCATAAAGTCTGAAAAGTTATTCTCATAAAGAATGAACCAGTTTTATATTATCTTGATAGTGATGAATATATACTAAAGCGGGGATTTGTACGAGAAGAGCTCATATTAATAGCTGATCCAGAAAGGGTTGGTCGTCCACCTCAAAGCATATTATCTGTACATATTACATATACTTCCTCTTTCAATAATGAGCTAGATCAAGCTATTAATTATGCCAAGAAGCGAGATGGTCAATGCTTAGAAAGGACTGGATAAGTAAATGGTCATAATGTTTATCTTTGGTCCTGTGAAAACGGTATGCATCAATAGGAGTATCCATTAAAATACATCATGAAAAAATTTGAATGGTACCCTCTATATTACCACACTACCGGTGAACGCAAGTCTCAATATATTTTTGAGGATCTATTAGATAAGAAATTCCTGTCATGTAGAGCTAAATTCTTAAATAGGCTACACTTGGATGGATATAATGAGGAATTGTGTCTTACATTCAAATTTCAGGGTTCTCAATACTATTATCACAATAGCTTCTACTACCAGGAGAATGAAAATCTAAAATCACAAAATATATGCGATCAGAAAAAGTAGGATATATACAAAGACTAAGGTATATGCCTTATTGAAGTGCCTCATACTGCAGATTTATATCTGTTTATTAGACATACACTAATCGAGAAAGGATTCTTGAATAAAATGAAGGAATAAAAAAGGAAGACCGATAAATCAGTCTGATATTTAATAGTTAGTTTACTATGAAAATAAAGAAACTTGAGCCAGTTGATAGGCTAGTATACCATATTAACGAGATTAAAGATGCCAAAAAATATAATGATCATCTGAGTATCCCCTAATGGACTTTCACATTTCTAATTAATGGCTGTACTAATTCAGGGAAAACTAATGAGGTTCTTAATCTCATGCTCGAAACTAAGCTTTATTGAATGTTTAATAGAAAGAAAGATGGAAGCAGATATATTAAGAATGATGATTTGTTATTAATTGGCCACTAAATCAAGAAGCCGAAATATTTGTATTTCAAATAAGCCTACCAAATAATTGCTAATAGTCTAAAGCCACATCATAAAAATATTATATTTTGAGCTTTGAAGTCAGATAAAATTCCTAAGATAGATTTATTTTCTTTGGATAGGATTACAGTAGTTATATTTGAAGATCTATGTATTGATCCAAAAAAGTGCAAGAGAAAATTATTCTTTATTTCATTGAAGGGCGTCACTACAACATCAGTTCAATATATGTATCCCAGAATTATTTTGACTGTCCAAAGATAATACGAAAAAATCTCACACATATCTGCCTATTTAATGGATCGTGTACTGCAGACGAGCTGAGCTGTATTGTGCATTAATATGCTAATGATTGGTATAGTGTGATTAAGATTATTGACAAGGCTTTATGTGAACATAAATTTATTGTTTTTAATTTAACTGTATCTCGTGAGTATCCACATAGAGTATGTTTCAGCTGGGACTAAATTCTCACTAATAAGAATCTAACTTCATAGATGTCAGCTCTTTTTTTGCTTTCAGCACTTGCATCTTTAGATCTTTGATTTCATAGTGCATTTTTTTATTAGTATTAACCCGCTCTCTATATTCCTTTTCTATGTCATGCATAAATTTCTCAAAAGTTCGTCTATTATAATTAAGCAGATGCTGAGATAGTACTTTAAGCTCATATATAACTTAGCGATTATTCTCTTCTTCATGATTATGCTTTAGAGCTTCTAATTTAGTAGTATTATTAGTTTGGGTTTCAATGTCTACAACATATATAGCCGGTATTAGGAATACATTGCATTCTAGCTAGCTTCGAAGATGCAATATTTTTCCTAAGTCATAATTTTGCGTTTCCTATTTAATGAGTTCTTATAAACCTTTAACGTGTGCCTCAAATAGAATTCAATTCGTTTAGACTTCTCAGAAATAGATTCTAATGGGACAGGATCTTTAGAATAATGAAGAGTCTCTGGCACGCTCTCTTAATAAGACTTTCAGGTAGTCTATTGATAATGTGTTTATAGTTAGAATGAAACATTTTATTAGATATAGTTTTGCGCAAAAAAGTTTGCACAGAAGAAATTCACCCTCAGCATAGGACATAGCATTAAAAATAAAATTACGCATCAATATCGTGAGAGATTTGCTAGTAATACAACTTCGATCAAATCATGTTATAAGTTCTAATGCTAATCACTTTTGTCAGCCAGCATTAATACAGGATTATATTTTTTGCAATACAAATAATAAATTTTTTACTAATTCATTTTGCGATATTCAAAAAAACAAATCACGTGTTTTTTGAGACTGCACGATCTCGCAAATTTGCCAAGAAAAAAAATAACATTGAACAATGGGATCATAATATTGTTGTAATAAATTTTTATTAATAATATATACAATTTATCTATTTTAACTTAATCAGATGTTACTATTGAACTATCTTCTAAGTTTATACTTGATCTACGTAAAGGAGTATTGCACAATAAAGACATGTTAACAATTAAAATATTCTGCAAAACTAACAAAGTTTTAATGAATTCGGCCAGAACAGAAGGTTCATGCAAATAATGAATTAGAATTATAGATTCGCGTAATTTGTAATAATGATGTACTTCAACCTTGTCTCTAATCAAAATATTTAGATATAGCTTTTGCCTCACTACTTGCACCCCTATAATTTCAAATTGACACTTTTCAGGTTTGCGACTTTTTAGATCTAGTACATTCTATCATTAGTTTTACATCATAATTTCACATTATCATCGTCTTCCTTCTGCTTATTATAAAAAATTCGTAAGCATTCTATGTATATAAGTTCATATAGTTTATCACTCTTTTAACACAAGCATTATATCCAGTCATCTTCCTATACATCTGTCACTCTTTCTATCTGAACTTGCTATACTTTAGCGTTCAAAACTAAAAAAGGAATTATATTCATCAATTTAAGATTCGTAACTAGCTATAGC
>CAJVPQ010002972.1:0-12242 GCA_910591825.1 Funneliformis caledonium
TTTGATAAAAATAACACGATGCAGAGTAATTTATTACAAATCGTCCCTTTATTATTGACTATATAATAACCTCTTAATCCCTCGCTGATGTGCTGCTGATGTACTTTGGCGGCGCTTACTGAGTAATATTCTAAAAATCCAGAACCTAAATTAGTGGTCCCATTGGTACTGGCTGTTCTTCCTTAGGAGTAGTTAACCACGGAAGTTACTCACACCAGACCCTTTATCTTTATTTTATTTAAACATAGAAACGGACGATTCCGAAATTATTCTGATAACTGACAAACGAAACGAACGACTTTCGCTTCAAAGATTCAATTAAGAAAAAAAACCAAAAAAATTTTATTTTTATTTTAGATGGTCGCAATCCATAAAAAAAATTTGCGGCGGTAATGAATTAAATTTATTAAAAATTCTCTGAGGAAAAAAAAAAAAAAAAATGTAATAAAAAAAAACCATAAGAAACAAATCTTGCATAATTATATATGCCGAGCTTTCTTTCAAATCATCCTAAAATTCTCTTTCATGGCAACTAACCATTTGACTTCGTCAACTTACAATTACAAACATAATTAAAACAATAGGGTTAAGTTCCTTTTGGAAGATTTTTTTTTTTTTTTTAAAAAAACATTGGAAATGGAATTCGTCGAATGTGTACGATTTTGAAGGTTAATTATGAAATTTTCCTTTTAAAATTATGGCACTTAAAGACGGTACTTAGGTGATGTTAATTCTTTTAGAAAGAGCAAACATTTAATAATGCATCTATTAATATAATATATTTCATATTATAATAAATTTTACCTCAAGTTTTCTTTGGATGTTCCGTATTATGGATTTTGCTGTAAACATTGAAGATTAGTAAGTATAACATATAATATAATCCCAATCGATTCTCGAGTCTTTTCGCCTTTTCACGAAATTATTCGCAATTAATTATTGGGTAAAATAAAAATGTTGGCTCTTGTACCAGGTCGTTTTGTATGAAATCTGTAGACTTTTGGTCCCGTTACCAAAAAACATTTATTAATTGTAATTTATGCATTTAATAAGATTATTATTCATTAATTCTTCTATTTCTTATTCTCTTATATGCAGATATTGAATACTTATTAAATTCTGAAAAATTTTCTTACTCATTAAAAGTATTTGCATGTATATGAAATGTATTTTTTTTTGTTTTTTTTTTAATAAATTATATTATACATTTGATGTTCTATAAAAATAATTGCCACAACTCTTATCTATGTAATTAATCCAACAATTCTTCATCATCGTCATCTTCATTAAGTAATTTATCATCTTTAGGAAGAGCTGAACACGAGCATACACTTTCAAGGTATCCTGGTTCATTTTCGATTTTATCATAAACCGCTTGAGCTGCTATCTTTCTTGCTGCACGAATATTATTTGACTTCCCATGTGATACTGGCGAATCATGAATAAAGATAGTACAACGTTGAGATTCTGTCTCTTTTTCTTCAGAAGTATGATTTCTGTTATTTAAAATGAATTAATAAGTAAAGAAAGATAAATCGAACAAGCAAAAAAAAAACCCCCTCATACCTCAACAACAAACTGGTGCATCCTATTTTTTGCATATATTCTGTTAATTTCTTCACCGGATGAACTTTCAACGTTTCAGGAGTAACGTGTACATCTAAAATGGGTTTTATCCAAATATCAAATAATCTCTGCGGCGCAGCTGGATCAAACTCTGAATCCACGAAAACAGCTCCCAACATACTTTCAACAACGTCACTCATAACCTTTGGGACGTCCAAGTCGCTCCAATATTCTCCAACAGCTTCACCCTTATTTCGCATTCCATCTACAATATTTACAAAATCGGTCATGCCTGCCATCAACTTTGGCGAGAAATGAATAATATGTCTTTGAAGTCCTATTACTTCACAAACAGCTCCAAGGAACTGATTATTAACAGATGCATCTTTTAGATCTGTGATCATTCCTGGTGTCCCATTAGGATATTTTTCAAATAAATATTTGACCGTCATGAAATCCAATATAGCATCACCTAAAAATTCAAGACGTTGATAACATGAAGTTGAAGAGTTGGGTAAACTAGCGTGAGTGAGTGCTTCTACAATTAAAATTTTATTTTTAAATGTATGTTCACAAATCTTTTCAACTTTTTCAACGTCCACACACTTAAGAGCTTTTTGATTAACGCGTGGAGGGTTTTTATTCTTTTGATGAAAATGATCCCATTCTGTAATATCATCGAATGGAACTTCCACAGCCGCAGCACATTTTAGAGCAGCATCCACATTACCACTCAAATAAGCGGCACCTAACATTGCTTCTATAACATCAGCAAGGGTTTTGTCAGCTAAACCATGTTTCTTTAACTGCTCCAACATCTCAGGTTCATCAACTGTGGTAATCATGTTGGTTGGTCTCCAAGCTCTGCGATTGAATGGGAGTGACGTTATGTATTCGTAGATATGCAGTTTCTTTGCACTTCGATAAAGCTGCTTGTTACAAATAATTCTAATACGTTGGCAATGAAGTTGACCTTCATGTTTATCAGGAAACATGACATACAACCTTATCGTCACACAAAATTTTAAGAATGAGTCACCTAACGTTTCGAGACGTTCGTAATTCATTTCCATGTTAGCGGATGGAGTCGTTAATGCCACTAATAATAAGTCATCTCTAATAGGCAAATCCATTTTTAATCTTAATTCTAATGCTAAAAGTTGAGAATTAATTCTAGTGAGGATAGCAGGTAACATAAGGGCGGATCTAAAGATGGAAGCAGTAATTGTATATTCTTTACAAAATTCCGGAATCACAAAGGTGGCTGTTCTACCTTTTAATGTTGGTATTGCTCCAGGTACGGGTTGTAAAAAATTCATAACCTTTGAAATTTTACGAACTTGAAATAAGGGTTGTTCCGGATGTTTCATATCTAAGTCAAATGACTTTTTATAATATTCTGCAAAATTTTTACAACCAACTTCACGTAAAACCATTCCCTCCGGAATAGGGGACAGTGGAGAAAGGTCATGTCGAATAGATTGAACAAAATAGCGCCGTAAGTTGTCGGAATAATCGATTATTACAGCATCCTCCATGTCAGATACTTTATTAAGGTCAATAGGTGCATGTTTTTCGTTAACAGCTATTTCCATACTTTCCCAATCAATGAAATCAAGTGTTTGTTCGTTTATAGGCGTATTTCTAACAAGTGGTACGACAAGGTATGGGAAATTTTCGAATTCGCAAATAAACTCTTTGTTGACTATGGAGGTAAATGTGCGCAAAGTAAATTTAAAAGCTATTTCCTTGTTTTCAAGACTGACTTTAATTGGTTTCGAATAAGGAAACAAATTAAGTACTTTATTAATTCCGTGGAAATATAACGTAATTGGTGGAGTTTCCGGAAATCGTTTACGTGTTAATAAACATAGGGTGCGATATGAGTATCCGTCATACTTTTCATCTTCCATGTCTAACTTTAGAATAGTGCCATAAAGTTCTTCTGGAATTTTGGGCTGATCTTCTTCAATAGTCCATAAGTCTGGAGATTTCAAGAGATACTCTCTCTTAGATTTTTTTGCTCCTTCAACCAAACCATGTTCATCCTTAGACGGTTTTGTCATTTCATGATCTTCTTCGATCCATACTTCTTCTGGTAATAGATGATCATCTAATGCCTTTTTTTCGTATAATTGTAGACAAGCTTTAAACGCGGCAGCTTTTTTTGCTTTACTTCTACTACTACAAACTTCACTAATAACTTCACGAATTGGTGCATTATTTGGTAATTTAAGATTACAAGTATATCCAACGTATTCTTTTGTAAAAGTAAAATCCGGTTGCAACATACAATAACTGTCTGCAGGAAGCCTTGAACAATAATAACCGATTAACGAAACAGCTGATTCATAACTCAATAATGCCCCAGTTGACGGAATGAGATAATAATGTCCTTCATCATCGTCGTCGTCATCAGAATCATCTATGATATCAGCCATCTGTGATTTGCGATCCTCAGGAAGCATCTGGCACCAAGCCTTCATATCGCTCTCAGCTTTTCGCATTTCCCTGAGTAAACCATGTTCCTTAAGATTTCCACTTTCTACCATTACAATATACTTTGAATCTTTACGGCGAGCCCTGCCTCGAGATTGAATATAAGCTCTCAATGTATTAAAGAAGTCAAACCTAATATTTGTTTTAAATAAATTATTTATTAATTGAATATGTTAAAACATTTTTAAAATAAAAAAATTTTTATACCTAATAACGACATTGCAGGGTTGGATATCTAAACCTTCTTCTGCTACATTAGTGGCAATTAATAAATTGATTTTTCCATCGCGAAACGAGTTAATAGTTTTGTTCTGTTTCTTGAATTTCATTTGCAAGTCTCCTTCTTCACTAGAACCATGCCCAACCAAGACATCAGATTTTATAAAATCTAAAGTACCAATTTCTTCCAATAAATAATGCAACACATTAGCAGTATGACGACGTTCAACAAATACTATGCCACAAAATTCATCAGACTGTTTTTGAAAACAATCCAAAACTTTTATCAATTTTATGACTTTTGGGGATAGAATATTAGGATCGCATATAGGGGGTGGAAAAGACCAATCGCGGACAATATCTAACACCTTTTGCATTAGACGTTGTTCTTCTTGTAAATCCACATTATTAATCAACTCTGGAGCTAATAACTTTGCATCACATTTATTTTCATTTAATTCATCCAATATATATTTCCAGACCTGATCCGAACACCAAGGGCCAAGAACTTGGAGAGCTTGTACAGCACTTCCAAACGCTCTTTGAAATTTCTCTGCACCAAGACATTCTTTCCAAAGTGACTTGTAAAGTACAGTTTCTTCGTATTCTGGTGGAGGGTCATATCTTATTGCTATCTCCTCAGGACGATTGATAAATCTACGAAGTTCATCAGTATCACTAGCCGTGAATACTTTAGCATTTAGATTATGCTCAAGGTGACTACTATTTAAGTAATAATCAATGAAATCATTAACAAACACAGTTAAGAGAATTTATTAGACGAAATGCAAGGAATTATGATACCTGGCAGAATGAAGAGTACTACGGGTATTTACAGGAGATGCCGTCATACCGAATATTTTTGGCCTTTGTTCTTCAGGACATCGATCATAAAACTCTCTCATAATTAAGTTATATGGATGTTTTTTCGAAGCGTGATGGCATTCATCAAAAACTAATAGATTAACCTTCGACATTCATTAAATAAATAATTTGATTACAATGAGAATCCTTTTATCCATCAAAATATACGAACGATAATCACTTAAGACTCGAAATATTTACCTGTGTCAGGGAAATGAATCCGTGACGTAGAATATTTAAAAAAATTTGTGCAGTCATAACTAATACATCAAAATTTTCAAAATAATTTCGCCATTGTTTTTCACTCCATAAATCGACACCCATTTCTCCACAAAAGTGCTTAACTTTTAAATCGCAATTTGCATTGATCACGCTGGCTTGTTGAAAAACCAGAGGTACGAGATTTACCAGAAAGAATGTGAGTTTGGTCTGAAAATATAGTATGTGATCATTAAAGGAAAGATAATATGCCAAGATACCAATAACAGTTTAATAAATAGATGATAAATACCTCTCGTCTAGTCATCCTAAGCTCCCGCTCATTTGTTGCAATTTCTTTTATTAACATTACAGCAATGAAAGTTTTTCCGCTTCCAGTATCCAAAACTGCTATTACATTATCATTCTTAGCTTTTTCGTACAGCTCAATTTGATATTTACGAGCAGTTAATGTCTGGTTCACAATCTCCGGAGTAGTCGGAACATTAACTTCGCTTAATTTGGTTTTCTTCTTGCTTTCGCCATTTTGTAATTCCGAATTATCATTCTCATTATCTGAACTAACGTTGAAAAGTTCGTCAATATTTATTGTACTAGGAGCGTTAGTCATTTTAAATAAGTTTACTTGCACCTTTAGTAAATATTAGAAAGGTACTTTGAGTGACTTATATTTATATTGATTCAGAAAGCGCTCGTAATGGGAAATAAAAACAAAAAATTGTAATTGTGTCCAAAAGAGACTTTTTTGATAATCGGTTATAAACACGTGTAACCTATCGATAGGGATTAACCTAGTCTGGTTAATTAACTACAAAACCTATTTATATACGATTAAAAAAAAAATTTATTTTATGAAAGTTAAATTGATTTGACGCGATAATAGAATAATGCGCATAATGGAAACTCGTTTTTATCATGAGGTGATAAAATCAAATGTTGATTTTTTTTATATGTAACATTCGATTACTATTGATTTAAAGAAACTTATTTCATTTGGGTAAAAAAAAAAAAAGATCTGGAGATCTCCCTGCTTTAAAGAAAAGTTAGATGAGAGCCGGATTCAAGGCTTTATTGATTAATTTATTTATAATAAATTATACCAAGTTTAGGGGAGGGCCAGAAATGACGTCATTTTAATTTTTGGGATTTTGAATCCTCCCCCTCTTTCATTATTTCCATTTAAGGAAAATCAAAAAATCACGTGACGGTCTTTAAATTTGGTAAAAAAAAGTTTTTAATAAAATAAACTTTTAAACTTTAGTAAGAAAAAAAAAATAGAACAGTAAAAAAAATCTTAGTTTAAATTTAGTGTAAAAATTTAATAAAAATAAACTTTTAAACTTGGTGAGAAAAAAAAAAATATAACAGTAAAAAATAGAACGATTAATTAAAGTTGCTATATTATTCTTAAAAAAAATAAAATAAAATATTACAATTAAAAATAATTAATATTAAATGTAAGATGACTTTGCTTCCATGGTTTTGCTATTGAGTTTTGCTGTTACAAACTCTTTACTTTGCTTTTACTTTTCTTTACTGCCTTTTCCTGTTGATTCTGTGAATTGTCATTTTTATTTTCCTTCGTATATATATTCTTCATATGACCATTGCGTTCATCTTTTGTGATAAATTTTCAGATTTTTTATCATTAATTCTCACTTTCATTTTTTTTTTGGATGAGTTGTTTTAGTATGCTGCTGCAAAAACACTTTTGATGAAAAATATTTAAAGCATTTTTGACATACAAGATTGTGATATAAATCTGAAGTTACGCTAGGATAATGTTTATCATAGTCTAATAACTTCTTTTCAAAATATTCCAAAGTATGAATTAGATTTAGAAAATGATCATTAAGGCCTTGTATGATAGGTGGTAAAAAATATTGTTTCTGGATAAAAGATTATAAATTTCGGATGCACATAGTTGCCTGTAATAATTTCGATCCTTACACTTTCTTAAGTCAAAAGAATACTTGCAAATTTGACTATGTCTATTAATTCAATCCCATGATTCTTCGTTTATATTTAAAAAATCCAATTGATTATGCTTCTCAATATATGTGATAATAACTGGATGACCATTGATATTATCACACCCCTAAAGTTCACATAAACGCTCTCCTGCATGTTTAAAGTTATGACGTCTAAGATCTTCATTCATAATAGCAACTTTTTTACTAACACTTCTGAGATGTTTCCCATATGTAAATGCATTTAGTTCAATACCAGCCAATTTACTAGAAAGTAATGCCATGCTTCGCTCCACTGGATTATAAGCAGACTGCTCTAGTGCGTGTGTTTGAACAGTAAGATAATTTAGGTCAAGTTTTTTGAAAAGTAATAATATTTTGAAATATTAGTAAGGAATCGTGGATTTTTGTCTGGACCATCATCTGTTAACAAACACTAAAAAGGTTTTACAGAACCTTCATAATGTGTAAATTCGTTAAAAGACTCTTCCTTTGTAATTGACATAAGATCAACCATATGTGTTTCACAATTTGTACCCAAAAAATACTCTAGACAGACAAAAATTCGTATCTTTCTGTAGCGTAATGAAGTTGTATCAGAAGGATCGATCATTAAGTAGACGGATGGAATTAGCTTATACTTTAGAGCTTTAGGAAAATTATGATTAGGGACAGATACTGGTTCACTTGCTATTTGAACAGCCTTAAATATTCTTCTGACTGCAGCTACACCAATAAGAACCTACAGAACTTTAAGAATTAAACATTTGAAATATAATATTAAAAAAAAGGTTGCAAATAAGTACCTTTACTTTGTCATCTTGTGAAATTAATACAACATCCTTAGGAAAAGCTGATGCGAATGATTTTATGCTTTTGACTGAAGCCAAGCAGTAATGCTCATCTATATAACTACTTATTTCATTTTTTCCAACAGCTGTTAAATGGATTTGTGCGAGATGATGATGTCTTTGGACCTCTTTTTTTGCTGGATGTCTGGGTTGTATATAGTTTTGCAATATGAACTTTACCATATAAATATTGTAATTCTCTTCCATTTCCTCACAAAGGTGTTTAACGGTCCGTATTTTAATTGTTTCCTTTCACCTTTTGTGGTTTATAACGCTAAACTTGATACTATCATGCATTTTATTTAAAAGTTCAGGATCATTCAACAAAAATGATAGATGACCCAGTGCATCATACATTTCGACAATATTTTTTTTTTCCAATTTTTCTTGTTTTTTATTTCGAGCTCGTTGTTTAGCTTCTGCGTTACCCTTTAGTTTCTTGAGTTTCTTTTCTTCCAATACAACTGTATTCTCAAGCTTTTTAATTTTTGAGGTGAATTACGAATGAAGTTCTGATGATGTAGCAGCTCTTAGTAAGTTGTTGTATTTATATAAATCGGTTTTGTTTTTTTGAAGATTTTCATGCAACTGTTTTTGTATCGTTGCATTTTGTAAAAAGTGGGCATAGAAAGAGGTTCTAGAGATTTTAGAGGTTCGGGTTTGGGTTCTGAAGGTTTTGGAGGTTCTGAAAATGGCTTTGGAGGATTTTTTGCAGACTTTTATTGTGAAAAAAAATTTAAGGAAGAAGGAATAGGTGTTTATAATAATTCGAAAATATGATTTTAGATAAAGTCTTTATTTTTCATTTTTATTTCTCATCAGCTATTTTGGGCTCGTTCCTGAAGTTCTTTTTTACTTGATCTTTCATTATTGGTAATTACTATTTCATAGAATGCAAAGCATTCACAAACTCCTCATAAAGATTTCTTGATTTTTGGATAATATAATTTTTGAAGTATTTCGGTTGCCTAAAGTATGTTTATTTCATTATAAAATATCAATCTAACAAAAGGAAAAAAAGAGCAACTGTGTAATTATCGTTCACGTAAATTTCTACATTTTTCAGTTTTTTTTTCAATTTTTTTTTAAGAAAAAAAAAATTTCCATTTAAAAAAAAATTCTTTTCTTATCTTTCATATCAATAGAACACATACATTTACATTAATATTATTGATATTGTAACACTAAATTTCAAAATTGTATCACTTAATTAACTTAAAATGGAATATTTAATTTATGTCACGTCATTTTGTTGCAGAACTTCTAAAAATCTTAAAATGGAAATTGATTTTGTGTTATGTCATCTTGTAGTAGCCCCCTCCATTATTAAATGACGTCATTTCTGGCCCTCCCTTACGGGTTTACTAATTTCTCCCCAAGTTTTGATTGAATACCATTATTCTGATCTACGATTGGTTTTTTTTATCACGTGACATTGATACCTGATAAAATGTCTAAAATACGACCTTTAAAATCATTAAATAATCCAGGTCATCAAATATTCTGTCTGTCTCGTAGAGTGTCACATCATTGATCAATAATTTTATACTAGTGATTGATTGATTGATTGACTCATTAAGCAAAATAAAGCAAAAAAAGTAAAAATAACTTAAATTTTTCTTAAATAAAACCCTTTTTCCTCAAGAAATTTTTTTTTAAATCATTCATGAAATTCTTTTTTTAACCACAAGAATGATATCGAAATTTGTCAAAATTTGAAAATTTGAAATTTTTAATAAAAGCGCGTAATGGCTTTTTCATATGTTTTATCATTTTAAATTTTTAATAAATAATAATATTGTTAGATTTTTACAGTTCTTTTCTAAAAATATTTATGAATCTTGATTTTAAAATCTTTTTTTTTTTGTAGAAACATTTTTTTTCGTTAACGGTATATCACGTAATTTTGAAACAATATCTTTATGTTTACTTACTCTGCTAAAAATTTCCATTTACTATGTCAATACTTCCTGATATCAATGAAATTTTCGACATTGATGAAGAAGGTAAGGATGTCAATATGAATATAAGCAATAGTGATATAGACTGCATCCTGGATGCGACAGATGGTGTTGAACATATGTGAGAAGGGTCAATGATGATAATACGTTGCCAAAAAAAACTGAAAGAATAAAAACTTATTTTCTTCCAGTATCTGAATATATAAAATGAATCAAAGACCTTGAAAAAGCAGGACTTAGCTATATCAACATGATCATCGGAGCCAGAGTGGTGCTAGAAAAAAAAACTAATGGACAGAACGTTAGTATTGTTATCATTATAGATCATACAAAAGTGTTGCTAGAAAGAATCCAAATAAGAAGGCACAATTGGCACAAAAGAAAACTAAAAAATGCAGTTGCAAAAGTTATATATTTATCAAACTTCCTATTGATTCATCCATGGTGGTTCTAAAACATTATTACAAACATATTAACCATTATTCTGGTAAGTTGTCAGATTTATGCATATTACCTCTTTTTGAAAACATCTGATATTTTGTTCAGCAACGTGCTCTTGAAGGACTTGATGCTCTTAGTATATAGAAGCTCTTGCGATTTAGAGCAATCGAACTTCAGGATTGGATAAATAAAGAATGTTGTAATATCGAAGGAAATTCACAGAATATTCAAATGTTACGAGATGGGTTAATAACAAAAGACGATATTTATATAATCGTATATAATACAATGAAAACACTTGCTTTTTTGATAAAAATGAGTTAACATCTTTAGAAAAATGGCAAGAGAAGATAATTGGTTCTGATGGAAATTGCTTATTTAAACGGTATAATGATACAGATGATATTGGCTTCATATTCGCATTTCAAACAAAAGAACAGAATGAATTAATGAAAAATTCAAGAGTATTATATTTAGATGGTACACATGAAATGAATCACCATGGTTATCATCTTTTTACGCTTATTATACAATATCTGAAAATGGAAAGTGGATATCTGATCGCATTCTTAATAAATAAATTTAAACGATCATTAACATTGAAGAAATGGCTCAATTTTATAAAATGTAATTATGAGAAATGGAATCCTGATATTTTCATGGTTAATGATGCGGGAGAAGAAATAAATGCAGTTGAAGAATGCTTTCCAGACAGTTTAGTATTTTTGTGTCATTTTTATGTATTACGTTCTTAGTGCAGAAAGCTTTGTCATAAGCATAGTACTAACATTAACCTACATAAGGTAATTGTTTAGAACGATCTTTAGCGTTTACTAAAAACAGAAGGATGGAATGATGCAGAAGCACAAAATTAATTAATAAAAACGATTAATAAATGGTAAGAAATAGGTGTTGAAATGGTTAAAAATTTTGCTGACTACTTTGAACGTTGGTGGAAGCTGAAATATGAAATGTGGATGGTTTGTGTTAGAGAAACAGCCAGAGAAATGATGGATACAAATAATTTAATTGAAGCATTCCATCATAAATTAAAGTATTTGTATATGAAAAGACATCCAAGTCGTTGACTTGATGAGGAAATATATCTCCTTATAGATATTGTACTCTGAGACATGAATTTTGCGAGTTTTTTGAATAAATTGAATATTAGACGAATGAGTTCATGACAACGGCAACAACGTATTTGGGAGATCATAGGAACTACGTATATAAATGAAAAAGATATATATGAAATACAGCCAGATGTTTGAATTATGCATTCTATGACGAATGATAATATTGAATATTCTGTTTGTAGAAAAGATAATATGGATAATATGGATAATAGTAAAGATAAATTTGAAATTTCTTTATATGTTTGTACATGTCGTGATTTTAAAGCATGACAATTACCTTGCAAACATATATTCATTGTGTTGAATTTAATTTGTATATCTGATAATAATATAGAAGAGGATAAGGAAAATAAATATCCTAATCAATCATTTTTGAATTTAAAGCCTCTTGATTCTCTTAACAGTGTCAACGGAAGAAATTGCAACTCCAAATATCACGTGGGATATGTCAATCAATAATGATCTCACGTTAGATGATGTCACTACTGTGCCACACAGTGATCAGCAGTAATTTCT
>CAJVPQ010002973.1:0-12236 GCA_910591825.1 Funneliformis caledonium
TTTTTTGTGATACATTTAGTTTTTTGTGATACATTTTATTTTTTCTGTACTATATGTAATACATTGAATAAAAGCTTCGGACACTCTAACGGTTTCCATTTTCCTAGTTAATATTAACAATATTATTACGAACCTAATCAAGAGAAAATTTGAGAAGTGTAAAGCTTTCAATAATAATAACTTAATTTTTTTATATCAGCTATCCAAAAACTCTTATGTGTAAAGTTTTCTATATAAAGTTTTCTTTTAACTATGAAATGTAAGACATTTTTTAATTTTTGAAGAGGTGACAGTTTTGGAATTGGAAGATCTACAAATATCTATATTAATATGTATAATATTAAGTTGTCTTTTATACCCCTAAATATTACCTAATATTAAGAGAATGACAAATAGAAGATTTTTAGAATGTTCAGGAAAATGTATTTACATAATTTTTGCATTTTTTAAAGGAAAAATGCATATTGCATAAATATCTATTCTTTGCATTTTTTGCATTTTCCTAAATATCTTACTAAAAAAGGCAAACCAATTTCCTTTCAGGTCCATTTTTAATTTTTTTTAAAAAATGCATACCTTATTAAATTATATGGGATAGTGCAGTGTTATGAAAAATTATACCAATAAAGGTAATCAAATTTTCTTTCTTGGTAAGATTGTATTTTTTGCATTTTTCAAAAAAAATGCATGCATCTTTCATTACTTTGTATTGAATTTTCCTGAATATTCTAAAGATTTTAATAATCACATTATTAAATTTTAATCCCTAAAATCTTTGGTAATACCAATGTTCACTTTATCTGATTTTGTTGTAGCATATCCTATATAATAAATTATATAAAAATTGAGATCAACAGAATAAGTGTGATTTCTACTAAACAGTTAAGAGATCTGGCTCTACATATTTAAGTAAATTTTTAAAAAAATATGAATTTATTTTTAAAACAGAAAATCATAAATCACTACTTTTTAGCTTTTTACATAAATTAAAATCAGTATTTACTGTTAAAATACATAATATAAAAAATTTATTAGATGCTAATACAGTCACCACTAGATATAACGAACCTTTTATTCTGTAAAGTTTAGTTCAGTATAAGATAAGTTTATTATATGATGTTCACTCTATATACTAAACTGTTCGGTATATAAAGTCTACCAATAAAATTAAAGATATGTGATCATATTAGTAATATTAATATTAATATTTACATGTATACCTTGCATATGAAAAATTAAATTTTACTCCTTTAAACATTAATTTTGTATAATATCAACTTAAAAATTTCTATTAATATCTATATTTTTGCGTAAATTTATTTATATTTAGTAAAAAACTTAAAAAATCACATCATTTAAAATTCACAGCATTGTATATTATTATATTTTATTAATAAAATTATATCAAAATACAAATTATTGCCTTAATAAATATTTGGTGTGTAAATTCAATATTATATTAGGAAGACTTAGTGAAAGAATATTCCTTTCTTGACATGATATTAGAACACTTTAAATAAAATTTCTGTATTCTAATGAAAAAAAAATTATTCACGTTATAATAATTTTATATATTAATTTAAGTTCATAATCATTCAGTATATCAAATATGTAACTAATAGTTTGACTAACATAAGTTCAGATGTGGTATATGGTATTTTACTATATAATTTCAGTATATTCAGTGCAATTAATTATAAAAAATTTGGTTCTGCATTACTTAGTTCGATATAACGAGTTTTTGATATAAATAGATTCATTATAATCAGTGGTAACTGTATTATTATCAGTTAAGCTTTTTGTCAATCACCTAATAGTTATGTTTCTTTATCTAATAGATATACTATAGTTAATTTTAGAAAAAGAAAATAACCTTATGATCAAGTAAAACTATTCTACATTTTTAATGAAAACTAATCATATAGATCTTAATCAAAAATTTTAGAATAAAAATAATTTTTTGTCAATGTTATTAATGATAAAAGTTTTCATTTTTTCTGAATTTTTAAAATTTATTTTTTTTTTAAATATATGAAAAAAAGTGATATAGTTTATTAAATTTTATTTTTTTACCTGAAGATATAACATATAGAATATATTATAAAATAGTTAAAATGATCGATTAAAAGTATTCATCTGATCTTAACTACCATCAAGTTATCAGATATAAAGAAATTAGCTTAAATATTTAGACTAAATGAGCAGAATGCAGAAGTATATGATATATTTTTTGAAGAAATTAAGGTGTTAAAGAAAAAAATAAAAGATTATTATTTTCAATACAATAGCTTAAAAAAATGGTAAAGTTATTAAAAAGAAATATAAAATTCTTAGAAGATAAATTAAATAAATTAGAGAAATATATAGATAGAAATATTATAGTTACTTAATAAATGAAATAGTTTCCTTATTAATTAGTAAAAAATAGCTAAAAGTACTATATATAAAATAAAACTGATTTATTCAAATCAAGTTTATCTAAAGAAACTATTATAATAATAAAGGGATCTAAGAAATTAGATTCAGATTATATGTCATATAAAATACTTATTATCTTAAAAAAAAAGATTTGCAAAGTAAAATATATGAAAAAATCTGACAATAAGAAGGTGAAACCTAAAAAGAATCTAATCTAAATAGTGATCATATAAAAATGCATATAGTTATTTACTAGAATAACTTCTATCAAAGTTATTATCATTATTTTAAAAAACTTATTAATATAGAATTTAAAAAAATTTTGCAGTATAAAATGCCTTCTCAATTAAAAGTTTTAGAATAGAATAATTTTTTGCTAATATTATTAATCATTATATAGTAAAAAACTATTACTATTAGTAATGATTAAGATTCAAAATTATCACATAAATTTTTCTAAATTTTTCAAATTGATTTCTTTTTTTAAATATATGAGATAAAAAGGATAAAAATACTATACTAAAAATAATATTTTTTTTTGAAATTATTTCAATACAATTTCATTATTATATTGATAATATTTTGATAATATTTTACTATCAGTTAAATAATTATTATGAAATAATATTGAAAAGTTTTATAATTTTATATCAAAAGTTAAGATTATTTTAATATTATTCTAATACTATTTTGAAATATTAATAAAATTACTAATTATTAATAAAATTATTTAAAATTTATTACAAAATTTATATTATAAAATATTTAATATTATATTAAAAGCTATTTTAAAAATTATATTAAAATTCAATTATAATTATTTTAATATTATATGAAAATCATTTTAAAATAATATTAAAATTTATTATTATTAGTAACTCTGCATGTCAATTATAAATATTAAATAAAATATATTATATAAAATATTAATAGTATAAATGTACTATTATATAAATATATATAAAACTAGTTAATTAAAAATTAATTTATTAGGTAATTAAGAAATTATTTTATTAGTTAATTAAAAAAGTAATTCATCAAAAAATTCTTAATTAAATTATTATTATATATACCTGATAATGTAAATTACATGTTTACTAATTTATATATACTTTAATATCAATTTGATTTACAAATGTTATTTCCTTTTCATTATATTATTTATACATAAATTATTCATAATCTAAATTATTCAGTTTTGTTAAAATTGATTATTGCTATTCAGTTTTTTATTAGTAGTTATTGTTTTTTTCATAATCTGTTTATGTAATTTCAATTTTTATATAATACTTGATTATTAAGAGTACAACATCTAAAATATAATTTTTAAGTAATTCTTGTAAAACTCAATTATTTGTAAGTTTATCTCTTTTGATTTTTCTTAATTGCAAATCAAATATATAAATAATATCATCATAAAAAATGTATTTATATATGTATGTATTTTATTAGGTAATTTACTTGAAGTACATTATTATTGTAGAATTCTTTAAAACAGATTAATCACGTTATTAAGTCTCTACTTGAGATTATTAACACAGTTTACTGCAGTTAAGATGTTAAGATCTGCCTAATTTCTTAACATTACTAAATCTATATGTTAAACTTAACAAATCTATCAAGTATGAAGATTTGAAAGACGAGATTACAAATAATTTAATTAAAGAATTTAGATGACAAATTCAATTACAAATAATATATAAAAATTATATCAAACTATATAAAAACATAAAGAAGCAGAAAAATATAAATTTTAAATGATTCCTTTATTAATATTAAAACTCATATTTGCAAGAGAGTTTACAAATTTGCAAAAGAATTAATTTATATTATAAGCAAAAAGTCTATCTATTTATACAAAATTTCTTTTATCACGGCTAACTATTTACTATACTATAAACTAACTAATTTAGTAAATAAAATATAAGTAAAGTAAATATATTAAAAATAATAAAAATACGTAAAATAATAAAAATATAAAATATAATAAAAATAATAATAAAAGATAAAATATTAAAAATGAGTATAATACTGAATATTTCTAGACTTTGTTTAATTCGTAAAATTAAGATTATTATTAGTATTTAAAAGATTTGCAGAATTATATAGATCTTTCGTATTTTTAGAATTCACAGAATTCTCAATATTTTTAGAATTTTGAGTTAGGAGATCATTATACTGCATCATCTATGTGATTTCATTATTACTGATCAATTGTTTCATTGATAACATCTATAAAATATTAAAAAAATTTTAGTAATCATATAATATTGTTATATAAAAGAAGACATAGATGATGATGATCTAAAATATAACGCCAATCCCTAAGAAATCATATATGTCTTCTATGTCATCTATGTCATCTATAGCATATATTTCTTTTATACAATATATTTCTTTTATTTATTTTATTTTATTTATATTATTTATTTATTATATTATATTTATTTCATATATTTTATTTATTATATTTATTTCTTTTATATCTTCAATAACTTTATATTTTTCATTTTATATAAATAGAGGATCATTTCTTTTAGCTTAGCGGTGTGTTTGACATATAGTTTTATATAATAGTTTAGTTTAATCCCTTTAATATAATTGTATAGTACAGAGCGCTAATTGAAGCAGTACTCCATTGTTATAGTTATTAAATAAACTGTTAATTTACCGACACTCTTCTAAATCTAAATATTAAATTAAACCTTCTGCTTACCACCCATAAATATTGTTTTGCTTATCACTCATAAGCATCTTAAAGAACTGACCGTAATACTACTCACTTGATTTTATTGCTCTATAGCTTTTTTATTGTTTTGTAAATATTTGCTTGATTTTATTGTTCTGTTCTCTTTCCTTCTAGCTATCTGCTTATTTTCATTGCTTTGTAGCATTTTTATAACCAAGATGTTTGACTGGCATTGATTACAAAAAATCATATTGTAATTGAATAGCGCAATAAATTTGCAGATCAGATTTTGACCAGTAATATACTATATTTTTGATCTTTAAGATAGAATATCTTGACTTCCTGTGATTAGATTCATGCGATTTTAAGCTTGTTTGAATGTGAGAACATTGAGAGCTTTCTAATGATACTAAGATCGCATGAATAAGATACCTGGATGCCGAGTTATTGTGTCTCAAAATTTTGAAAAAAAATATGAAATAGTACTGGCTGAAATTATCGAAATTTACTGCACCTTACTGCATTAATCATGTGTTTCAGTTTTTCGCCAGTTCTAAACACTTTTCCGTCAATTTTAAGTAACTTTTGAGTAATTTTTAAAGGCCTGGTTTGGTGGTTAGTTGATTAGAGGATCAGAGGTATAATTTGCATTATATTGATCAGCTCATATATTTTTCTTTTCAATTGTCATTTCTTGACTGCTGAATGAAACATGAAATACTGAATTTACAATCCATCTATTTGCTAAAGATATGTTGTGATCTATTCACTCACTTTTTGATTGCCAATCAGGCACATGTGAAGTGCTAGTATTATGCTATTCTTGCAATCCTACCTTTTGTGACCCTTTTGATTGCTGAGAATGAGATATAAAGTGTCAAATTATTTCAGGTTATATTACTTTTATACCTTTTTTGTATATTTTTCTGAATCTTTTCACCTTTTTGATCTCTTTTCTGCCTATCAGCGGTAGACCACTCAAGTGAAATTTCTCTTCTTTTTTATATATAATTCTGCTTGAGTGGGTTATCATAAACTTGTTTGTTTTTGCCTTTTAGCTCTTGTTCTTACAAAATTCCTATCTTATCTAAGTATCTTTAACTGATTACTTCGAAATATCACTGTATTAGTAGGCCACTCAAGTATAATTTAGTATAATTTAATATATTTATTATATACTCTTATTAATAATCAGATTGGAGGCCAGCTTTACATGCTTTTTTATTTCATTTTTAAGTTATACATATTACATTTTTTATTTTGAACTTTTCAAGTTTCTCTGTTATTTTATACTACTTTTTTGCATATACATCATGCTACTTATGTAAAAAAATCCTGAGTCTTGTTCACTTATTTGTTCTGAACTGCTTGAATTAATTTTTAGTAATCTCAAGATTAAAGATATATTATATTCCTGTTTTACTGTGAATTATCAATAGAATTTTAAAGCATTTTGAATTATTTTAAAGCAAAAAAAAGAGAACTTTGTGAAGATCTTGATTTTATAAAATATCAGTTAAACTGAAGTAAATAAGAAATAACCTGTATTCATATAGTTCTTTACAGTGTTATCATAGAACATGAACATGAACATGGACTGTCCGATCTCAGACTGTCTTATGGACACAGACATAAAATCTTTATATATAAAACATTTGAGACAAATTAATTATTTTCATTAGCTGATCAATGGTAATTATCATATGATATTGAGCCAATCAAATTTAGAAAACACACTAATTGTAGCATAGTACTTCATATTATTTACTAATTGTAATATTTGAGATTCATAATGTAATATCATGCTAGTAAAAGTATTAATTCTTGAATATTTTCTTTTCTCATATTTTAAATCTACACTTTGATAAAATATTTGCATATATTAGAAGATTTTATATATCAAAAATAGATTGAAAATTAAATACAGAGTCAAGTTTATTAAGTAGTATTAAAAAAGTAAATATTAGTTTCTAGACTTTCTTTTTTTCATCTTTGGTGGTGATGATGGTCTTGGAGAAGATACTGTAGAACTATTTTCTGTATTACTATCTGAACTAATTTGAGAAGCATAATATAATAATGATAGATTGATATGCAATATATTCTGTAATTATAAAAATACGTTAATTTTTAACAAGTAGAATAAAATTTAAATAAGATTTACTGTTAATAAACCCTTATTGTCAATAATGTTTCAACAAAATTAAATATAATTTCCTTATCATTTAGTTGAATTGGAATTTCAACAGTTTGTAAATTATAAAAATAATGAATCTCATCTATATCTTGAATTAGGATATTTAGATGCATCTTATTTTCAGCAACTTGGATTCTAATAATACTAAAATTATCATTTTCTAATTTGTATCCTTTGTGAACCCAATACATTTCATCATTCATCTCTCTTTAAGTTTTAATTTGATCATCTTCCTTTTTTTGTCTATTACAAATAATACAGGAACTTTCACCATAAATTAATTCATATGTCCTATTATGAAAATCAGTAATAAATATAATATCTAATCATTTTTCAACTCCTCTTTAATCTTTACTAATTATACTTTGACATTTAGCTGTAAAAATATAACTAGATTTTCTAATCAGAAAATCTTTTAATAATGCTCGAATTAATGGAACTATTATATTAGCTATATACGTCTCTTCACTTTATGACTTAACAAGTTTTGTTTCAAAAGCGGGATTTTTCCAAATATCTTTTCTATAAAAAAAATAATATAAATATTGAGTTATACCATAAGCTTTGTCATAAAATACTCACAAAACATCAAGTATATCTGATGTAACTTTTACTAGTTTTTTGTCTGATTCTTTTCAGCTTTTATCATGTATAAGTCTATTCATTAGAATATTTTTAATGCTATCTTCAAAATTTAAAACAAAGATTTCACATATGTTATAAAATTAGAGCAGTTACTTTCATACGTTCTAAAGGTTCCTATGAGATCAATTAATATAATACTAGTTTGCTAAAAGTATTTTACAATTAAATAAGATATATTTGTTAATTACTCACTATAAAAATGTTATATTTTTCGACTTTTAAATTTCTCACTATTTTTGAATCTACACATATTACTTGACTAGTAATCAGAATATTCTATAATAATTTAGAAGTATCTTTCTTCTTTAAATATTTACAAAAATGAGAAGCATATGAAACATTGCTTTTCTGAGATTAGTTTTCAATTTATGCAAGTTTGTCTCTATTTTATTCCTAGAAAGCAGTTCTTATTTTGATTTTTGAATACTTCAAAGATTGCTTACACCTTCATATACATTATCAAACTAGCGCAGAAACTTTATATTAATATTTATATTAAAAATTTTGATAATAGAAAATATGCTAACGTTTTCATCAGAATATTTCATATAAATTATCAATTATATATGGCCTGCATACAACTATCAATACACATGAATGGTATATTTTTTTTTTGTAAATCAGAACTAAGTTCTACCCTCATGTGTCTAAGGAATTAATGCAATTAATTTAAACCTGTACCTATATGGCTATAGGTACTAGCTTAGTTTGACTATAGGATATCTTTCTGAGCAATTATCATTTGGGAATATAAATTTGATAAAATAATAATTACTAACCTTCAAAGGAATATCAACAATTTTCAGATATTTTTCTGAATTTTGTTGGTCAAGATTTTTCACCTTGTTAATCACATTATGAATTATTTCTCTCAGTTCTTCTTTTGGATACCATATGTCATATTCTATTAGTTGAAAATAACAAAAAAAACTGTAATATGATCTGAAGGTGAATTATATAAAAAATTAAGAATTTTGTTAAATATTTCAGAAGAAGACATAATGAAATATTAATAGTATATATCGTAAATAAATAAATGATTATAAAGCAATAAATATCCTAATTTTTGTTATACTTCCCTTTTATATACCTTATAATTACATTTTCTCAAGATATTAGGACTAAGCAAAAGAATATGTAACTTATGTTAACGCTAAAAGTTTCTATTTGAGAATAAGGGTATGATTTACAAAGACATTTGGGATTATGCAGATTTGGATTTTATTTCACTCTTACTTCATTACTTCATTACTCAAAATTTTTATTAACTATAGAAACATATTAATAAACTCTATTCTACTCAAAAAAAATTTGTAGCTTTTATGTGAGAAATTATTTTTTCGTATAAGCAGGAACATATTTATTTATATTATATATGTCTACAAGATTATGTCAGATAACTTCTTAATTTTTTTAAGATATTTCTACATCAGGAAATTTGATAGGTGTTTGCTACTATTATTATAAATAGTATTCAGGCAAGCATAATAAGAAAAAATTTAAGTCTTCAGCTAATATTTGATACAAACTGGGGTTGTTACTCAAGATAAAATGTAAAATAATAAAATTGATACTTATTTGCTACTATTATTATAAATAGTATCTAGACTGCACAATAAGTATGTCAGTACCTTAACAGCCTAAAAAAATTTAAGTTTTCAACTAATATTTGGTATGTACTAGGCCTCACTACTCAAAATAAATGTGTAGACTTAAAGTGTTTAAAGTCCTGTTTCTTAAGACAAAAAGAAAAATAATTTAAAAAAATATGTATATTGAGAATAAAAAAAATAAAAAAAAAAATGATTTAAAAAATAGCAAAAAAAAAGTGAAAAAAGTGAAAAAAATAATATAAAAAAAAATAAAAAAAAATTTCTGATAAAAAAAGAATAGAATAATTAGTAAACATAAATTTGTTAAAATAAATTATTAAAAATATAAAGAGTTATTAAAGAAAATTTGTATTTACAATCTTCTAAAACTTCTGCTATCAAAAGAAAATACAGTTATTATTAAGTATAAATTTGTCAAAATGTTAAAACTTTTAAAGAAAATTTGTATTTACTACTTTGAGCCAATAGCTCAACTATTACTACTATTAAAAAAGAATAAGTTAAAAGAAATCTTATTTAATTAAAGAAGATAATTTATCAAAAAAAAAAAAAATACAATCTGAAATTATTGCTGATTTAATTAAAATGTATAAATGTGATGTATATTCTATTTTATATTTTATTCAAAATGATCAACATTTGTAGCTTAATTTTTCTACTTTGAGTTCATGATATTATATGTAAAATATTTATTATTTTTGTAAATTCAAATAAAAACAATATTTATTATTAATTCTTATTTATATATAAAAAAAATAACTTTTGATATTTCTCTATTATATCTAGTATTTAATACAAAATTAAGTGTATTTATCAATAAAAATAAATTAATAACACAAATACAAACTAATCAAATATACATTATACTTATTTTATTATTTAACTACTAAGTTAACTTAATTAAATTTATGTAAATTCTCATATGAAATTATTATTAAATTCAAGTAAATAATCTTTAATTATTGAATTTTTTAATTACTTAGATCAGAAATATAATTAAAATATATATACTAAAGTTAAAAATGCATTTCTTGAAGAAGAAATTACTATTAATACTATAAAAGATTTAACAGATAAACAATTGCAGCAGTTAGATATAATAAAAATTAAATGATAAAAAATATCAAATAAATAACATAAAATTTTAATATAAATTAATAAATTTTTATTATTATATAATATAATAAAAATGATTTTTTTAAATATAAATTGATATTTATTTTATATTCTAAATAAATTCTCATATATAAATTAATAATTTAAAAAATAATTATATTATTTAAAAATTTATTTAATTACATGTAATAATAATATACATACTGTATGTATAAAATTATACATTATATATAAATTTTTTCTTTTTTTTCTTTTTTATTTAGAACTTAAAGTTATTGAGGTCAGAGGATGCTTAGGGAAAAAGAACAAATTAACTCTTGAATATTATAAAATATTTAATATATGTTTTTGGAATGCTTCAAGTAAATATAAAAAATTTTATATTTATATTTTAATAAAATTTTTAATTTTACAATATATATTTAAATATTTTATATATATATATTTTAGAAAATGAGCATAATATTAAATCTGAAACTAATAAACAGGTTCGAGATCAATGAGATTTTAAAGGTTATTAAAGTTTAATTATATTTTTTTTGCTTTGTTTTGCTAATTTTTTTTCTTTTATAAGGAAGGGAAAGAAGTACACAAAAGCTTCTGATAAAATAGATGATAAATAGATATTTTTTTAAAAGAATTGATATTTTGACAAATTTATGCTTAGTAATAACTTTATTTTCTTTTTAGTGAAGTAATCAGCTCCAAATTATAAATACAAATATTTTTTACAATTTAAATTTTTTTGATAAATTTATGCTTTATAATAACTTTATTTTCTTTTTAGCAATAGCTAAATAATTAGCTTTAAATGGTAAATACAAACTTTCTTTCTTTAAAAGTTTTGATATTTTGACAAATTTATTCTTAGTAATAATTTTATTTTCTTTTTAGTAGCAATAGTAATTGAGTCATTAGCTTAAAAGTAGTAAATACAAACTTTTTTTAAAAGATTTAATATTTTGACAAATTTATACTTAATAATAACTGTATTTTCTTTTTGATAGCAGAAGTTTTAGAAAATTGTAAATACAAATATTCTTTAATAACTCTTTATATTTTTAATAATTTATGTTTACTAATTATTCTATTCTCTTTTTATCAGAATTTTTTATTTTTTTTATTTTTATTTATATTACTTTTTTCGTTTTTTTACTTTTTTTTACTTTTTTTACTTTTTTTTGTTTTTTTTTTGCTTTTTCAATTTTTATTTTATTTTTTTATTCTCAAAACACATTTTTTTTTTGCTTTTTTTTTACTATTTTTTTTAACTATTTTTTTAAATTAGTTTTTATTTTTTTTATTCTTTTTCTTCTTTTTGTTTTTTTGTCTTGAGAAATAAAACTTTAAACACTTTAAGTCTACACATTTTATTTTGAATAGTAAGACCCAATTTGTACTAAATATTGGTTGGAGACTCAAATTTTTTTGGGCTGTTAAAATACTAACATTTTTATTGTATAACCTGAGTACTATTTATAATAATAGTAACATATAAGTACTAATTTTATAAATTATAATAAATCCATTAATTCTTAGATCGGAAGAGCACACGTCT
>CAJVPQ010002974.1:0-12235 GCA_910591825.1 Funneliformis caledonium
TATACTTACATTTTCAATAGATGATTTGTATTTAAATATAAAATTTTCAGTAATACTTTTATTCATCAATAGCTGTTGTATACCGTCAAGCACCGTTCTGTGTTCAAATACATATTCTATTCCTTTGTATTCAAAAATCTTTTCTTTTCGCCAACCGAAATTTGGAAGATTTAGGTTTTCTATAAATACTCGTCCGGCCTGTGATGTTGACGGTAATGGATGATCGTTACGACTTGAGTATTTGTTGAAGAATTTTATAAAAGCGTTGGCAAGCAGATCTTGTATATAGAACTGCGTTAACATGTGCATAAATTTTGCATATTCTTCTGATGGAAATTCTTGATACACATCTTCGGGATCACTAGGTATTCTGGTAAGTAGAGCATTGTATTCAGCACAATCATCAGCATTAACTTCTGTCATGTCTGACAGATCGGATGCTGCATATTCTTCGTTGGCTTCGTCAGATGAGTCACTGCTTTGAAATTCACTTGTATAGCTAGAGAATAGAATATCGATGTCTTGTCCTTCAATAGATTCATCTATATCAGAAGCTCCTTTTATATCAAATGCAACATTCTCCTGATCGATGTTTGAATTTTGCTCAAAACGTGCTCTCTTACAAGTTGTTTCCATTCTTTCAGGTATGATTTGTCTTTCAAATATGTTTTTTTCATTTAGAATTCGGGTTGTTTCAATTGAAAAAATTCTGCAAATTGATTGATTCGATAAAGGTAAATCATCATCACTATCGTCTAAATGTGTTTTTATGTGATTACCCAATGCCTGTCGATCCTTGAAAACCTTACTACAAGAGGAACACCTTGGCATCTCGGAGAATAAGCAGCTCACTACGAAATGTATATAGTTTACCAGGTTCGTGACTAGTGATGTACGGATAAAGTAAAAGACAATAATTAAAGATGGCGCCTCAATTAGTTGTAACAGGTGACAAATAAGCATCACAATGTTATAACGAATTGCAACATTATTAAAATTTAAGTTGCAACAGGTGACAAATAAGTGTCACAATGTTGCAACGCCATCTTTAACAATAATATTAATAAAGTATCTTGACTTTCTTGTATATATATATAAACGGTTATATTTGCCTTTAATATCGAATTCAAGTTTGCAATGTTCAGAATCAGATTTAGTTTCAGGTTTCACAATCACACTAGAACACTAAAAAATATAATTATAACAAAAAATATATAATAAAAATGCTAATTTTTTTATCAATCGAATAAACTAAATAAAATTTCATCACCTTTGAATTAAATATTTGAGGTTGAGAAATATCAATTTTGACGAAGAATTTTCTACTGAAATGTAATAAATGTTTCTCGTAAACTTATAAAAGAGAGCATCTAAAGGAATAAGACGAGATGATCTTCGATTCAAGTCTTTTTTATATGGAGACGACGATCATTAAATTAAGCGCAGGTGATTGTTACACATATTAAAGTTTGAGTTATTAACAAAATTAGAAATTGTTTTAACATCATAACACAAAATAATTTTCTCTTACTGTACGTTTAGAATGCGAAAACAAAATGTGAAAACAAGGAATTCTGAACTTAATAGGCGAAGTGTATTTCAATAAAATTTATTTCAAACAACTTTTCCAATGTTGTGTATATTACAGTTAAATTAACAATGTTATTATTTTTCAACAATTTAACCTTTATAATTTTTTGAGTTACTTCCTACACTTTATATGAGTTTATTATTAAACTACATCATCATCAATTAAATCAACTTTTTATTTTGCCACGTGTGATTTCACCTATTATTATAAAAGATAAATTAGATTAAACTTTTCATTGTCTTTTTCGTCAAACTCTTTTTCTTTTCTTTTTTAATTATTCGTTCTGTTCAACCTTTTCATTTCTTATTATATAATAAAAATCAAATAAACATATTCAAAGAAATACTTATAAATTGACTTGTTTTAGATATGGGTCGCGCTAAAAAATGAGTATCATCTGCCTTAACACGCAAAAGTGCTCAGCATGTTTTACCTCATATTGAACTTTCAGAAGAACAAAAAAATGTTTCAAATGTATCGAGTACTCTGAAGACCATGAACAACCCAAATATTTTAAGAGTCACAAGAAGTTCTACTATCAATATAGGTTTAGATAAGCGGGTTGCCAAAAGTGTGGGTATAGAAAGCCGTTTAGATATGTTTGATGATAGTGATACTTTACCTGATCTAGAAGGCCATCTTTCGAATGATAATGAGATTCTTGTCGATGATTTTATCTCAGAAAACAAGATGGTGATTTCTAATTGTAAACGAAAAGTTAATGATATCAATGATATGGAAAACGAAGACATGGATATGCAAAAGAGGATTCATAAGTTAATTTCATTGATCATTTATTGCTTTTAATTACAATCGTTTTATATAAATTAATAATATTTCTTTTAGGATTTACTTTAACAATTAGTAGTATGTATGATGTGCAGACTCAAATGATTGTGATGATTCAAAATATACAGAAAAAGGTCAACGAAATGTATACAGATTAGAAAGTCATTGGATTTGGTAATCATACGGAAAATGACACTAAATGGATTGATGTGGGTTGTGTTGAATTATCCTTTACTTATTTCCTATAATTGTACTAAGTCATGTATAATCTTTCATAATAGGATGCAATTGGTCAAGCGATTTATACTGCAATTGAAAAAGTTAAATATCCAAATGATAAATGTATTATGCAAGTATGTTATGATGCGTTATTAGATGCAAGAGAAGAAGAATTTCAAAATAAGATAAAACATGATGGATGGAAACGTTTCTTCAATAAACATGTTCGTTCGTTGGTAAGTAAATATTAATGGTTGTTTGTAATAAATTATTTAATCTCACTCACTTTTTTAACAGGCTCAAAGATTTTCACGTTAAGCATGTAACAATATCGTATAACGCGTAAAGGATGCTATTCATACCGAATTTCCAAATCTTGTAAAGCCAAAAACGGAAAATTAGCAAGTTACACGTGATGAAAAATGGAAGTTCAAAGACGCCAGCATCACTCGCGAATATTATACGAAACTAAACAAACTCGTTGATCCTGATGATAATTCACATTATACTTACCTTAACCTGATAATCAACTGTATTTTTACAAATCCAAATACAGAGAAAAACTCCATTGCATTTGGAATGGCTGTTATTCTAAATTATCTAGATCCATCGAAAGGAATCAATATGGTCCTAAGTGAAATTATAGAACGAATGAATCACTTTCTCAAAAAGATGCAGGTTTCAGATTGTGAGGAGTTGTGAGAAAATTGTAAGTATTATTTTTTATCTTTCATAACATGTTTATTAATCATTATATTTAGTGTTTTTTATAATAAAACAGAAAATATCATATTTAATCGAACAGATAACGTTATCAAAGTTTTTCAAAACGGGTCTAAAATAAAATAGGCGAAATGGCTTCTCTTTTGTAATATATTAATAGTCATAGTATACTTGAATTACGATTATTTAATTTGCACAATTTGCTACAAATATTTACAATACATAAATACACAACAAGCATTTCATACAAGTATTAAAATTATATTATATTCCAATACTAAGACAATATATAATGTTAGCTAATTGCAATAGAATGTCAATGCTTATTAAATATAAGGTCCATTGAGATATAGTTAATAGCATTTAAAATAAACGTTTTTAAAGTAATTAGTAAATGCTTGATAAATGATTTATAATACTGTTAAGAAGTTCTTAACAGTATTACAAATCATTTATTTATTTTACAAATTACTTGTTTTATCATACTTATTTTAAATATACTGCAAATTGAAGGATTTTTTTCATTAAAATTATATAATTTGAACTCATCAAGTCAGCATTACACATTTTTATCTTTATTTTCATCTTATACATACCTTTAACAAAAAAAATTAAAATAGCAAAAAAATGACTGCAGGGACGTGTTCAAAATGTTAAAACTGAGCAACTTGAAAAGATTTTAAATGCTTCTGATTCTGAATCAAATCTTGTTTTTTCTGAACACTCAGATTTTGTTTTTTCTGAACATTCAGATTTTATTTTTTCTGAAAATAAAACTTTTTCAAGTGATTCAGATGATAATTTTGTAGATAATTTACAACAAACAATAAATAATCTTAGAAAACTTGAGTTAGTTTGGTTAAAAAAACAAAAAAAAAGATCTGGAGGTAAACTTGTAATATCAAAGGCTACAAAATATCGTAAATATGGTCCTTCAAGTATATATACGAAAGCTGCACAAGGTTCTAAATCAATTACACAATATTTTTTAACAACAGAAAATAAAGAAAGTACAGATAGTGAAAATAAAGATAAATCAGAAACTTCAGATATAGATTCTGATGTGAATGCTATTATTTTAAATGCAAATCCTGGTGAAGATATTAATAATATAGATAGAAATACAAATATTGATGATTTGAATATAGATTTTAATTCGAATTCTGATGAAGATAATGATAACAATCTTGATATTGAAAATAATATTGAAAAGCTCAAAAAGCTTGAACGTATTCTAGGTAATAAAAAAAACAGTCTGCTTATGATTATCTACAGTATTAGACAATACATAAATATTTTGTTTATTTGGATATTCATAAGTTAGGTAAAATACAAGTAAGTGAATATGCTGCAGAAGAAGTTTATAATAAAAGTTTTTATTAAGCAAGAAATATTCGAAAATGGGCTAAGTTTTAGTTTGAAAATGGAACGTTATATAAAAATATACAAGGTTGTCATTAAAAATAAAGTCATTTATTGATGATGAAGATGTTATTAATAGTAGTCTTATTTTTATTTGACAAAATGGTGGAAAAACTACTCCAAAGGATTATCAAAATTTTATTAATTTAGTATTTTTTTCACAAATAGAAGTTGTAATGAATAAGAAAATTACAATAAAAACATTTCAAATTTGGCTTAAAAAAATTGGTTTAGTATCACAGTCTAAGAAAAAAGGAATATATTTTGATGGTCATGAAAGAGAAGATGTATTAAAATATTATACAATATTTTTAAAGAAATGAAAGAACTTGAACAATTTATATCAATATTTATTGGAGATGAGATGTTACAAATTAATCCAGAAATTTCTGATAATCAAAAATTATATATATTTATCACACATAATGAATGTTTATTTTATGCAAATGATGATCATCCAATTGTATGGACACTCATTAGAGAACTTTCACTTCGAAAAAAAGGTTTAGGAAAAATAACAATAGTTAGTGAGTTTTTGTTTAAAACTATTAGTCAATTAAAATTAACTCCTGAATAATCATTATTAAATCCAAATATTCCTGTTAAAACATGCAAATATTTAAAACCTAGAAAAAATGAAGAAGGCTGGTAGACAGCAGATTATTTAATTGATCAGGTTATTAATTACACTATTCCTATTTTTAAAACTATTTATCCAGATACAATTGCTGTAATGGTATTTAATAATAGTACTAATCATTATACAATGCCAGAAGATGGTTTAAATGCTACTAAAATAAATGTTAATCCTGAAGAAAAGCAACTATTAATGCATTCAACTTACTTTGGGTTAGATAATACAGCACAATCAATAGTTTTTCCATTTGATCATCCAAAATATTCAAATAAAGCTAAAGGTATGTGACAAATTCTTATAAAAAGAGGTTTATGGAGAGATAATTTGATCAGAGATTGTAAATTATGTAAAAGAAAGGAAAAAATAACAGATTCTCAAAGATTAGACTGTTGTATGCATCAAATTTTATTATTACAACCTAATTTCATTGCACAAAAATTTAGATTACAAATAGAAATAGAAAAAAGAGAACATAAATGTATCTTCTATTTAAAATATTATTGTGAGTTAAATTATATAGAAATGTATTGGAATGCAGCTAAAAGATATACTAGAGAACATTGTGAATATACTTGGGCAGATTTACAAGAAGTTGTTCCCAAAGCATTAGATTCAGTTCCTTTGATTACAATTTGTTGTTATGCACAAAAATCTTGGCGTTATATGGATATATATAGAAAGGGAATTACAGGTAAAATAGCAGAATTTGCAGTAAAAAAATATAAATCACATAGGAGAATTTCTGATAGCATTTATAATGAGCTTGATTTAAATATTAATAAATAAATTTTAATTTGTATTAAAATTAAACTGTTATTTTTATTAAATATAAAGTTATGTGACTTGTCGAATTCTAGATTATAATTAGCTTTTGGTATTTTACGTGATAAATTATATAAGCAAATAAATTTGAGACTTTTTTTTATTTTATGAATTGATTTCTTTTTGCAAGTAGATCTTAATTTTTTTTATTAAATCAAAATCTAATCATAGAATCTAATTTTATTTAAAATTTTTAATTTTTCATTATAGAGGTTTTGCACTATAGGCTATTTAATGTGAGTCTCAGCACCAAGTTATTTTTTTGCTTTCTTACATTTTTGGAAAAAATCTACAGATAATTTATTTTTATCATTATTGCTAACTACGAAATTCCCACCTATAATCTTTCTCTATACTAGAATTTTGAAATAAATTAATCTATATCATTCCCACCCATACAGACTATGTAAGATTATTTTTCGCAAAAGAATTTCCTCAAGATGAAATGATTTTGAATCTATAGAAAGAATTCTTAAGATTAGCAATGAGTTAAAAAAATAAAATAAGAATAGGGCTTACAATTCACACTTATCGTTATAATTCATTTTTATAATATTTCACATCATCTCATAATTAATAAATTTTGTTACTTAAATGCATTGTAATAAAGATATTTTGATTTTTTTATCGTCAGTTCGATACTGCATCAAATATCAATAATTCAGAAAAATTTTATTCGATATATTGCGCACTGTATCAGGTGATAAAAAATATATATATATATCTGATTAGTCACGTGACAATGATCATGGTAAATATCAAATATGCAGAAAGAATTAAGAAAGGTAATATGTTCACTTTATCTTTGAACATCTATAAAATCAGAAAAAAATGATTAGCATTGTGATGACGATTTTCTAGAATCAAGCCAAGAAATCAAAGAAACTGACTTTATTATTACTTTACAGAATATACTTGTTTGATTGATTATTGATATTATTGAGGTTAATAGTGGTAAGTTTGAATATTTATTTTGATACTTTTTTGCTTTACTTGCACAAGATGGATAAAAGGATTCACTAAATAAAGCTTCACCTTTTTATAAGATTTGTAGTGCATTTAAGGATTGATTTTTGAAATAAATCTTTGGGAAAATTACATTACATGATGGCGGATTATAAACGTAACCCTAAATATTATCCTGTGTGGTAGTAGTAGGTCAGTCAATTAACAACCAATAAAAATGTATTAATCAGCAAATGTGCGTGTCAGTCGCATCAGTTGACTTTACGAATAATAAACAATGATTGTTAAAATTACTATAATTATGCCGAACCATTTGTAACACATACTATTAATTAATAAAATAATAATTAAATAATGCCACCAGCAGAAATTCATTCGTATCCCAATAAGCCTCAAATAACATATAAAGACATAGGTCGAACATTTCACTATACAATTACGAAAGAAGGTTTTTACCCTAATAAAACCCTTTTAAAGTTTTCAAGAAAATCTAACAGTTTTCCTCTACCTGATAATTATGAAGTAATAACAACCTGAGGAAGAGAGAAGAACGCTAATATCGTTAAATGTTCCATAAATTACGAAAATTTCAAACCAGATTTAGGGTATATTATGATGTTAACTTTGCCTATGTACTGGAATCCACACAATCATGTACAAACGTAGCAACACAATTACAAAAAACGAGTCTTTTTATAATTTTTATTTATAAAGTTTATAATAAAGTTTAAGTATTAATATTAATGTTCTCATTTAATTATATTTAAATTTAATAGAAGCTTAACCCTAATACCGGATCTTTGTTATCAGATACATAATTATTTAGTGTGCAACTCCAAGTCTTAAGAACTGAACGTGAAACAAGGACCAGAAAATTAAAAGCTTATGATACAATAACAGCAAAGACAAAAAATGAAAGAGCACGAAACCTTGCTAAACGTATTAGATTAACTTTAACGATCTTAGTAATAGCTTTTACAATTCTGAGAATAAACTAGTTTTGAAGTCAGTGATATTTGGTGTTCAACATAAAGATCTTTTTCAAGTTGATTATGGTGAAATAGATGAAGATGAGGTTAAACTAAAACGCACTTTTACAGTTAAGGCTATTGATCAAGGACAAATACCCAGAGATAGTTATCGAGTAATTACATCTTTATCTAATGATCTTGTTAAAGAATGAGCAATGATAAAGGAAAAATTGGCTATTAATAATGAAATACAAGAAAAGATTCCAATTTCCATTATCAGATTAGATAACCACTCCTTTAAAACTTTGGAAAATGTGCCAACTATAACTGATCTGAAAGTAATTCAAATGATTTATGAATCAATTGGAAATGGTGGACAAAGAAGTGTTATAAAGATAATTGAATATTTGATTCCCTCTTTAATGGAGCATGGTATTTTAGATCCTAACAATCCAACCATTCATCTTCGCATTTCAGGTGATAGGAGAAATGTTGGACGACAAGTAAAGTATGTTATAATCACCTGCACAATTATGAATGATATTAATTGTTTACATAAACCAAATTCTCATCATACAATATTACTTTATCCTGGAAATGAAAATTATAATACTTTACAAACAGCATTAAATTTATTACTCAGAGAACTTCAACATTTAAAAGAAATCAGACTCCAAGATCAAACTGGAATTACATGGAATGTTGAATTATATTTCAGTTCTGATTAGAAGTTTTTGACGCTTTGTTTAGGACTAAATTGTGTAAATTCTACTTACTTTTGTCCTTGATGCATGGTAACAAAACGTGATCAGGGTGATCTTTCAAAAGATTGAAATATATCTAAAGATATGAATAGTTTAAACGAGAATTTTACTTGTTATCCTAATCATATATATCAACCTTTATTTAATATGATTCCTATTAAGAACTGGGTGGTTGATAAACTACACGTAATGCTTCAAATTTCTGATCGTCTATGGGTACTGATAATTCAAGAATTTAAAGAAACAAAGAAATGGAATGATTATACACAAAAGCTGATCATTGAAAAGATGAGATATATTAAAGTTAACTTTCATTTTTATGAAGATCATGAAACAAAGATCTGGCATCATACATCTTTAATGGGATCTGAAAAACTTAAGGTACTTCAAGATTTTGATTTTAGAAAATTTTTTCGATCTTCACGAGCTCAGCAAATTTGAAATTTATGGGACTCTTTTTTGGAATTATATAAATTAATTCAAGATTTTCAGGCTGATCCAATTGAATTCAAACAAAAAGCATTTGCTTGGCTCCAACTTTTTTTAACACTTTCCTCTGGTATACCTAATACTTCAAATTTTATCTGTGGGTTATATATGCCTAAAGATGTCACGCCTTATATTCATGTATTAGTGTATCATATTCACAAAATGATGTCAATACATAGAACTTTTGGATTGAAATCATTTTCATGCTCAGCTATTGAACGTAAAAATCATGATCATATGTTATTATTTTTTAGATATACTATGAAAGATGGTGGCAAAGAAGCTAATTGAAAATCAGCCATATGGAATATTTTAGAATTTGAAAATCGATTATTATATTATTTTACATATATTTTAGAAAATACTTTAGAAAAACCTAAAAAACTTCGAATAAAATAGTTAGATCTTTATTATATAGTACATGTTTTGAAACACAAAATTACATGATCTCTTGGCATTAAGTTTGAACCAATTCAACAATGATAGTACTGAACATTCCATTCCAAATGAGCCTATATTGAAAACTCAAATGAAAATGTTGATATTAGTGATAAATGTAACGGTAAAAGTGGTGGGGAAGAGTGATGATGAATATGGTAAATATAGTAAATGGTGATGGTGATTGTGATAAGTGGATAAATAGATGAAATGGAATAAAATAAATATTAAATTAGTTGACAAAGTAATAAAAGAAATATAGTAAAAATCCAAATTCTTTAATTTAAAAATAAAGTTCATTTACTTTCCTTCTCTCACTGAATTTATCCTAATTAGCATTCATTTTTAAAGAAAATAGTAGTGTCCGTTCCCTGGCAATTTGAGAGTACAGCATTTTAGACATCTTCAAGATCACTCTAATTAGCATTCATTTCTAAAAAAAAAAGAGAGAAAAATGTTAATAATGCTTTCATTTTTTAAAGAAAAATTGAGTTCTAGCAATCATTTCTAATAAAAAAATAGCGCATCTGTTTCTAACTAATAAAGGCCTATTATTCTAGACTTTTATGTAATAATGCTATAGTAACCTATCAATAGATTTATGCAAACAGCGCGAAAAAACAATTCTCAATAATTAAAGCCCTAAAAAAATTTGATACACAAATCATCCCATAAAATCTATCTAAAATAATCTCAGCATTTGATACTTTTGTTACTTGTATTTTTATTAATTTATTTTCAAAAATAATTTTCTATTACACATTTTTAAAAAACCTTAATATTACATGTAAAAAAAACCTAAAAACTCTAAGCTTATTAGTAAATAGATAATAAATTTTAATAAAATAAACAAATGTATAAAAGTACTACATTTTATTTTGCTATATACACATTATATAATCCATGCACGATTAATAGTAAAGCTCAAACTAATAAATCCCGATGAATAGGAATTATTTTGAGCATCGCTTCTTTGCTTCACCTTCCAAAGAATAACAACTTGGACAAGCTTTTTTTTTCTTTTTGAGATTTACTATCTTGTATATTAAAAGGATTAGAATCTTCTAAAGGAAAGGAATCATCTATTTGCTGAAATTTATATGTTAATACAAATGCTCTTTGATCGTGATCAAAAAACTTTGTTCCCCAAAATTTATCATCGGATAATTGAGCCAGACTATCGTATGCTGCCTTTCCACGAAATATATATTTATAGATTTGCCTTTTTAAATTAAAATGATGAATATGCCCCCAAAGACTGTGAAAAATTAGCTTTTACTGTACGGAAATATGATGTTTTATTTGCCAGTAAAGCGAAAATGTAATTTAAGTTGTTCCTTGATCATAAATACAATTGTTTTCTTAAATTCGCTTGTAGCATTAACAGATAATGTATAGCAGTCACTGGGTATAGTATTATATGCTGCAACAACTTGCTGATGTCAATTATATGCTATTTTTCTCTTGTACTGCTTATTACATCCAAGACATTGATAAACTGTTGAAGCCATTGGTAAAGTGAAAGTATTATTGTTCGTTATGGCTATAAAATCTGCCTTAGGCTATTTTGGGAGTTTGAGTATAACCATTATTAATGAGGATAGAGTAAACAGAAAAGTTGACAAATACGTATCAGTCTTGTTATGCATAATACAATACCTTTTACTGTATCAATATTTACAAAATTCAACGTAAAAAGGGTAAAAAGGGTTGAGTATGTGTAAAAAGGGCTAATGACCATAGGGACAATAAGTTTGACTTAAGAGTAATGGGTTTGACCCACAAACAATGGGTTTGACGCCTACTTTGCTATTGAGTTTATTTTTTCTGATGTTTATTTTTGGTTCTAAAATAGTCTAATCACGTTAAATTTTATATGATCTTGTGTTATTATGACATAATATGGGTGATCATTTTTGGTCTTAATGTTACCGATCGGTGGTAATGATTATGATTTATCATGAAATTAGATCAACGGATACTCCTTAAAATTATAATAGACACTGGGATCGTATCCTTGGATCAACAAGGAGATTTTTTTTATTATTAATACATATAAAGCTTAAGTATATGTGAGAAGTTTCGAGAATAAATGATATAATGGTAATAACTTATTCTTGTAACACATGGTGACTTTTTTTAAATGATACTGCGCTTTTATTAAGTATCAATTCACAGATGAAAAATTGATTAAGAAATATTAGCATACAAATACATCTCACACTCTTCTCAACACATACTAGATATGACATATAAATATATTGTGTTTAATGCGCCTTAGCTAGAGTTCCGGACGAGTCGAGTTAACTCACGAGTCAGATAAGCTAAGTCGAGTTTAAATCAAGTCGAGTTTATGTTTTTTTGACTCGATGATTTGCGAGTCAAGCCAAATTCAAGTCGAGTT
>CAJVPQ010002975.1:0-12233 GCA_910591825.1 Funneliformis caledonium
ACAACAATAACGATGATTATTATCAAGAGGTAATGGATATTTTTAAATCAAATGAGCATCGCCTTCATTCTGATGATCAATTTGACTCATTTCATTGGTTGTGCTCTTCTAGGATTACGCTCACTTCCTTTATTTCTAGTTAATCTTATTTTTTTTTATAATTTCCTTTTTTTTCTTCAATAAAATATATATATACAAATAGCCTTATTTAAAGTGATACATCTACTGGCCAGTGAATTTATTCCCTAAACTTAAGGACCAAAAATATAGAAAGAAATATCCTTTCGTTTATATAATTGGCGGCAAAGCTAGTGGGTTCGCTTGTCCTATCGCTATGTTCAATTTGCATTAAAGTGCTTCTGCTAGTTTAGCTATAGATAGGTTTTATTTTGTTCTTCTTTAATATGTATTTAACTTATGATATTATTATCAATAAAATTAATGGCCTAAACAGTTTTCCTTACTATTGATCTAAAATTTCTATAAATTTGATTCAGAATCATTTGTTTGGGACGAGGCTATGGGGTATTGGGCGAAAACAAAATAGTTTTATTAAGGAATCGAAGCAACTACAAAAATATTGAACGTAAAGTTACTAACGTGAACATTTGCAGCAAAAGATTTCATGAATGGTTTAATATAATGTAATTCTGATTTCTTTGAGAAACCAATCATTATATGGGAGATTGATATTAAAATCGATAGTAAATCACATAATCTGTAACGTTTGAATAATAAAGAAATATACCTAGTACTCGAACGTTTTATTTATTGTATTTTTCTTACAATCATATAATGTAGCAAATCACTAAACAGTGTTTAATTTTAAACCAAAGCTGGGTTTTACATGCATGCTCTAAATGTGAAAATGTATTAACTGGATGAAATAAATTATACAATACTTGCAATACATCAGTTTCAAAATGCATATCAACTTCACGTTGAAAATTGCACTTTGAAGAATTTTGATCACGAGATGTAAATGACTAAAATTTTGACATAAATGTTTTATAAAGTTTGATTGTCTATAAAAAAGAGTGAATAAATATTAGATGTTATAAATTGTCATTCAAGTTATATTAAATAATCAAGACATTTGAAATCCTTCACCGTCAATTTTGAATTGAAACATTATGAGATCCATTAATTGTAACTTTTTTATTAACATTAATTAAAACGTCACCAACGGGTCATCGATCTATCCAAGCTTTGATAAATAGCAAAGAAACGAATGTTCCAAATAATGGGAGATGTTGAGTAAGATGATGACCTTAAATGGATCATTTAACGATAGATGTCCTGTAAATTCTTGTTTAGTTCCTTGAAATACTATTAGAATGCCTAAATAATTAAGAAATCATATTAAATAAAATTATCAAACCTATAATTACTTAAAAAAAATGAGTGTTTACCATGACAAAGGTCAACGCATTACGAATTAAAGTTAAATAGTTAAAACTCTATAATAAACAATTGAATGAATTTATATTTACAACTCAAAAAAATCCATCACTTACAGGTTGTCATGAAAATTTCCAAATACACTAGTGTAATTAAAAATATTTTCTAACATTTCTATTTTATGCATGCATATTAGTATATAAAGGTTGTAATTTTTGAATAGGGGATACTCTAAAGCACTATCTATTGCCCTTAATAAGATCTTTAAGATCTTACAAACATCCGCTATTTCACTGATTGAATGTCTACTCTCCACGACTTGAATGAATGCATCATAAAAACTATATTGTAATGCTTTGCTGCATCGATACGTATACCATTAAAATTGAATTCTTTGACAAGCTATTTAATTAATTCAAGGATCACTACAGGGACATTCAATATTTCCTTAATCTCAAGGTCATAATATTCAATTTTATTAAACGGATCATATATTTTAACATTTTCTTAGGCTCTAGGAATATTTTCCAACTATGGATTTTATCAGAAAAAAAAGATCTATTATAATTCAAAATCAAAAAAAAATGTTGTAATCAAAAGTGTAGGTTAAACATGCATCAACCATAACTTAACGTCTTTCTCGCGTGAGCTTTAAGCTTCTTGAGTTCTCAGCCGTACCAAAGCGTGGATTAATTTGATCTTGACCATCTATTGGTGCAGAATAAAATAATTCATTAACCAATACTTTTACTCTTGGAAAAAAAGGAGCTTACATCCGTGCCATTCAACACCGTATTTTGTTTCACCAACTTTTTTACGTTCGGACTAATCCAAAACCCTAAATTGATTAAGATTTATGTGAAAAATCCAACAATTTGAATAAAAAATAAAATTTGTTAAAATACCAAATCTTTGATATTAACAACTCCCAAAGAGTTCCACCACACAAATATCTAATTTCGTATCATAAGAACAGAGGTTGAGGTTTTCCTTGACCTGTGAGGAAAGAACAAAAAAAAAAAAAAATACGTTAAGGCATAATAATTTTAACATCAATTCGAAATATAGTTACCATGAGTTGTATAATTTTAACTAATCCTCCGCCTATAATTATGACTCCAGTTTTATTTGCAAATACAGCTTGTTTTCACATCAATAACTAACCGGGATTCTTAAAAGTATTAAAATAAATCAATCTACCCAATGAAGCATCAGTGAGAGCTGGACAATATTGAAATAATATTAATTAATTTCATTGAAAACATTCATCATTATCCACCGACTTAAAAGTACTAAGAACAGGAAATAAGAAAATGAGTAAAATGAAATTGATAAAAGAATTATTGCTCAAGCAATACGTCCGCATGGAACAAAATTTAGCATACAAAAGATAATATAGAGGGTTATCAAAAGCTTCCGAACGCTATTTTTGGAATGCGATTGATTTATATACATTCATGTTTGTTGATTTGTTTATTTTGCTTTTTAACTTCAAATTTCCCTTTTCACATTTTTTTTTTAACTTACGGCTACAACTGCAACAATGAGAAAAAATAACGAATTATCTGCGGAGCAACGTAGTGTGATAATTTATTGTCGTAAATCATATAGTAAAATTGCAGAAACTGTTGGATGTGGCAAAACAATAGTATACGACACATTGAAAAGGCATGCTGAAACTGGTTCTACACACTCTAAGCTTCGCCTCGGATGACCACATCTGATCGATATTACACGACGTAATCGTCTTAAACGTTTGGTAACAAATGAAAAAGCACAAAATTGACGATTATGTGCTTCTGGAATAAGGGAACTTTGAAGAAAAAAACAAAGCAAGATGTTTCTGAAATAACCATTCGTCATACTCTTCACTCACTTGGGCTGAGAAGTTGTGTTGCAAGATGATTTTACAGCAAATAAAGAAGCACGACTTGCATGATGCTTAGAACATGAGAGATGGACAAAAAACGATTGAGAAAAGTTTTATGGAGTGATGAATCGACTTTTACCCAATTCCAACAAAGTCAAACTAGCAGGGTATGGAGAGAACCAGAAGACGTATGGTCACTCTCTTTTGTTTCAGCATAGCCCAAGCCGCATGTTTTGAGTTATTTTTCACAAGGGATGAGACCGGTTGTACCAATTCATGGATCAGCAACTGGAAACACACATGTTGAAATACTGCGTAAACATGTTTTACCTACAATGAAACGTATGTTTCCAAAAAACAATGGTTTATTTCAAGAAGACAATGCCAAACCCCACAAATCGAAGGTTGCATCATCATTTCGTGCGGAAAAAAACTTAACCATTCTTTCTTGGCCTGCCCAAAGCTCAGACCTTAACCCAATTGAAAATTTATGGGCAGAGGTGAAAAAAAAATATTAGAAATAAAAAGAAAAAACCAACTTGCCTTACTGATCTTGAAAGGGATGTTAAAAATGCATGAAAATCGATTCCAAAGTGTTAATTGAAAATTTAGTCGATAGTATGCCAGCACGAATTCAGGCGGTGATTGTGGCAGAAGGTGGCCCAATTGAATACTAGTTAATAGTACGAAATGTAGCCTTTAATACTTATAAAATAAAGTTATAATATAGATTTTTTAACAATTAAATGTTTTATGTAAGAAATCGTTCAGAAAATTTTGATAACCCTCTGTATATATAATGATATAATTATCAAAGAGAAAAACGGAGAAGATGGACGCTGGTTATGACGAACATATACAAATGTAATATGTTATATACCCTTAGAAGTTGCGATTATGTGAGTAAATTTGGCGTGAAATTTGGGGAAGATTTTGGTTTACTAATCCAGATATTATACAGGTTAAAGTAAAAGTGACTACGCTACGTCACAATTTATTAATGAGGCTAAAATTTGATGATATTAAGATATATACTTGATTTATTACACAATATTGTCAACGAAGAGAAACAAGGTCCATTTGGTATATTATGGACTTTCTGTTTTAGCTGAAATAACTATTAAAGACTTAAAATTAGAAATCGAAGGAATAAAAAACTTGTAAAGACAAAGAACGACCGAAAAAAGTTTACAGAGTCAGACAATATATCACAATGAATGAATATGGAAATTTCTAATAATAATAATTTTGTCAATTACATTCTTGGATTTATACGCAATGATACAAATAAATCAGTATAAAATTTCTTAATTGATTGGTATTAAAGTTCCTAATTAATTTTATTGTATCCCCCATGATAGATGCCAAAATATCTGTATCAAAAGAAGGAATGACTTTGTTATTTTTATCATTGCAATAAATTGGATGTTAAATTGATCAACGATTTGTAATTGTACTAGTTCATCTAATTCTCCATTAAAGATAACTATTAGAATATGTTTATATATTTTTCACACAATATCTAGGCATTAAATTTTGTTTCGTCTTCATCTCCTTCTTCCAAGAATTTATTTCTTAGTGTACCGTACCGAACAGATCACCGGTAACTATGACAAAATTAATATGGAACTTATGGATGTTATTAATCTTTACAAAGATTAATTAAGATCTGTCATTTATTTATAACTTTAATATTTTTTATTTGTTGGAATTATGACAAATTCATTTATTGCTAGTAATTTGGAAGATTAAAAACGAACTGTACATGCCTACTCGTCGAAAACACATGCTCAACAATTCGATTATAATTAACCAGTCAAAATAAATATCAGATATGTAATGATGGAAGTAAATGCAGTCTTATTACCATAAACAAATCGAAATGGTTACTTGGGATATATAATTATGATAATAACATGGTAAAAATCTTTACATTTAATTTATTAAATTGAAAAGTTCAAAAGTAAAATGAACATAAATTTTATTTTTATAATTATAGCTTAATGACGAACAAATAAATTTTGCACACGTATTAAATATTCAAATCCTTGGATGGTACTATAATTCTAATCCAGACTTCATTTTATTTATTTGACGTGAAAAATTTATAACTTTGCTAACGGTCAGATGTTTCTCAATTTCCTGCTGAATAAACCAAAAATTTAAGCACATATGATGGCACTTGTATTGTTGCATTTGTAAAGTGCTGCGGCGTATCAACGAAAATAGTAGTACATCACAATAAGTGTTGAATCCCTCAAAGGTATAGTTAAAGATTATGCAGATTTAATTTTAACTTTTTTTTAAAAAAATTTTCAAGTTATTGATATTTAATAAATTTTATGTCATTAATCGTTAAAATTTCGGATGATAAAAAGCAAAATATCAAGGTAAATTTGATCATCTTGATAACCATCCGTCATTAAATTCCAAAAATAATCATTATTGGTGAGGTGATAATCACCTGAGGAAAGAGTGTTGTAAATTGGATTAACCGATTGACAACCAATCTAGTAAAGGGATTTAATAGCGATTTATTATTTATTACCAAAAGTATTATTTGTGTCAAAATTTTATTCTGAGCTTAGGGGTGTAATATGGATATCGTTAAAACTATTTTTATCTTGGCGTTATTATAGAATTTATCAAAGATTCAAAAAGTTTATCGAACTTTCAAATGACTAAAAATAATAGAAATATTCAAATGAATACCATTGTAATGAAAAATTAAATTTTTGCTTCGCAGAACCTTCAGCAAATTAGTTTGAATTTTTTCGCAAAATGATTGATTTGAATTACAAAGGTGAGAATAAAAGGAGAATTTTTTGTATTTCTTTTTTTTTTTTTGTGTTTCAGAGAAATTTCGGAGGATTTTAAAAATTTTATTTTGAGTGGATTTGGATTGACAATTAGAATTTCCTAATGAATAAATAAATAAATTTTAACATAATCTCCATCTGGTTATTACCCATTTCGGGTTAATCTCCCTCCCCCTTAACTAATCAAATGTTATTATTTTCCAGTGAACAACGCTGTTGTAAATTTTAATAATATTTTTCAATACAATTTTTTTATCAAGCCTACGTTTATTGCTTATCATGCTCAGAGATTGAAAGCATTCCATAGAAAAAAATACTTTAAATACTTTCCCTGTGAAATATAGCATTTTATTTCAATAATTATTATGTAAAACGTTGTGAAAAAGAAAGCATCATACTTTTTACTATTCCCTATATACCATATTCACATTTATGAAGAAATTCGTTTTATTGCTAAATTCTCCTAAAAAAATAAAAAGTAAGTAAGTAAAGTGAGATAACAAATTTATACAGATGGGTCAAACAGTTCGCCTTGATGGGTTGAGATGATATTGGAATTTACTTGTATCCACCAACTAAGCTTATTTTTGTCTGATTATTCTTACCAAATAATATTTCTCACCAGAATTTGCTTTTTAGGGGATAACGTTAAATTGTTCAGATCCTATTAGTGTTTTAGGCGAAACTTTTTTTCAACATCCGAAACGTTTCGCCCAGAGAATTTTTATATGATCCGAAACTCCGAAACCCCAAATTTGGAAAGATTTTTGCATATCAATTTGGCGAAACTAGATTCGCCCAAAACACTAAATTCTATGGAATTAAGTAATGCCATCATCGCCGTTACCTGGAAGTGTTAGGAAAGAAACAAAACATTATTGCCAACTTCACCCTCCGAAAGTTTGGGTCGTGCATTTTTCACGGAAGGACAAGTGGAACTGAGTAATTACTCAAAAAGGCGCTAAGATAATCATAGATAAAATAAAAAAAGTATGTAATACAGATACTTAGCTATGTTAATTTTGAAACTATCTAGAAAATCGGAAAGCGTTAAAATGCCTTCGTGAATAAAATATTTCAGAAATCACTTAATATAGGGATAAGGAGTATCCAAAAATGGAAATTATGGTGGTTTTTGTGGAAGTACGCTTTTCAGGAGAAATAACAAAGTTTAATAATTCTAATACAGTAAATTGTCCTTCGCTTCATTTCAGACAATTATTACTAAATCGAAGTTTTTATATTAACTAATCCATATTGACGATAATCCATATGCGCCACAAAATGATTTAATATATATTTATTTTATCATTTATCTTTATTTTATTTATTATCATTATTATTATAGTTATAGATATTATCGTTATTATATTAAATATCTCTTTATTATATTTGTATTTTATATAAATATCATGTATTGACGCCTTAACAATGGAACAAGTTTCCACCTTAAATTTATCAAAAAGTATAATCTTAACAACGTAAAACTTATATTCTTGCTATTCTAAATTTATTTATAAACATAAATCATCAATAAAGACGAACTTACCTTTCAACTTAATTAATTCGTGTTTATTTCTTTCATAGTATAATAAACGTTGACAAATAAGGATTGTTAACCTAACGACGTAGTGTTTAGGCTAAACAAAGTTACAGGAGAGTAGATTATATGTCTTTTACTTCTGGCACGACAAAGATTTTACAAATTAGTAAAAAAAGTATAAATAAGTGAGAATTAATCAGTCAGTTTTTTTTAGGAAAGGGATTCTTGAGAACAACAAAAGTCTACACGGCTAGTATTTCGAGGAAGAATAGAGTGGAATGTTTTAAATATATTTTTTTTTTCTGGATTTAAATATTAATCTACAATAAATTTTTCTTTTACAAGATTACTATGTTCATTCGTCCATTAAGTTTATTTACTTTTTTAATATAATTTGTTTATTTTTAAATACAACCATAATTTAGATTTTCGTGAAAAATTCAAAAGTTTTAGTTTTTGTAATTTTTATCTTGACAAGCTTTCTTTAATCCTCTTTTATATTGATATCATCTACTCAAAGAATTACTGGAATTACTATAAGGAAGCGAATAAATGGAAGCCATTTTTAATCTTACTTCACATTAATTATAAGATTTCAAACTTTGCGACGGAATAATTCACATCGCAATGAAATTTACCGCTAAAGATATAAAAGATTTAAAAATACAAGGGTTTGAACCTAGAAAGTAGATAAATATTTTGTTAATAAACATAGTTATTCAAAAGTTGTGTATATATATTAAAACAATAGCGAGAGACTGTTATTGTTTTTTGAGACAGGGACTTTTTATTTTAATTATTTTATCCAATGATATGATTGAAAGTTTCGCTCTCGTGCTTTTAATTACTTACTTAATGAATTTGCATGATCCATACGGTTTAATAATTATTGCGGAAAATGTGAAGCAGAATTGATAAATATTACAAAATTTCTTCATATACTGTATAATTATTTTCAAATATTCTTTTAAAAAAAATTCGCGGGATTAAACATTTCACGTGATTATGCGACTTCCTGAAGCGGGAAAGAGTTCACCCATCGGTTCGTCTCCTTGCAACAATATATTTTATCCCAACGAATTTCTTAATAAAATTTTTAATAGTAGTTTATTACGTTCCAGATCAAATAATCAATCCTTCTCAAAATAATTTTATATTTATCTTTAAATTATAAGGAGCATGATCATTATATTACTTATTTTTGCAATAATTGAGAGAGATTTCAGATCACGTTAATAGTATTAATTACTGTGCAATAAAGAATTTGTCACAATTCCCAAGAATGAGATACTTCGTAGACCTCATACAGCTTATAAGGCTTTGTTTTAACTCAAAAGTAAAATTCTAATTCTTCTAATATACCTATTAATTACCTTCTAATAATTTGGGTCATCATGAATTATTATTTCTTATTTACCTCCTAACACTTTCGTGATCGAATAAAATTCATTATGGCATAAAAAAATTTGTTATCAACAAATGTATAATTGTTACCTGTGACTAATACGATGAAGACGATGTGCGTAAGTTAAATCTCTAAAAAACTGAACCTAAAATATATTTAAAATTCTAAAGTGACGTTTTAGCAGAAGATCATCATTTCCTAAATGCAACATGGATACGAGTTTTATGTTAAGGCAACAATTACATTCATAAAGGAAATTCCAGGGGCTTACCAACAATAAAAATAAAATCATACCTCTTCACCAAGTCGATGAACGTAAGTTAAAAAAATCTCCAAATAAAAAACTGGACTAATATATGTCTCCCTTGTTCTACCATTTGTTCAAGGAATATCTGTAATCATTTTCATATTTTTTTTTTTTTTTTCTAAATATTTATTTTTCATTAAGAGGAAATAGAACCGCATAAATATGAGAAAAACGCTGGTTGTCTCTCAAAACAACTCATAATTACCAACCAAACATTGTACTCTCATGCTAAACCGTTCTACGTACGGCTTCTTTCAAAAACCCGGTTAAAAACTCACTATAATTAATAATATAATTATGTTTGATGTTAAAAAAAGAAAGTGTTTTGAAAATTATATTCATTATGAAAAAAAGGTGGGGATTCTTACACATCACATCATGCATTTCAAGACCACAAAATAATTGAAAAGTTTAATTTGAAAAAGGTAGGAAAAAAATTTGGTTATAAATTTAACCAATCAATTGGTATGTTGATATTATAGGATTTGATACAATTGGTCAAAGATATAACGAAATCTTGTTGTTTGAATATTTCTTTTTGATCGTGCGTATCCCTATCCAGTTAATTTACGAGATTAAGCAGAAAATTATTCAGAATTATTAGAAAGATCAAAAATTCATTGGTTAAGAAGGAACTTTATTTTCATCATTTTTTTTTTATTTTTTGTATTATTTATTAATATAGCAGTCGAGAATTTATGTAAATAGACATGTAAGTTGACCTTGAGTCGACAGAGTTTTAAGTGATTGGAACCGGCTAATTATTAACCGTTTAATTGGAGGTTAATATTAATTATTAGCCGGTTAACCGAGCATGGAATTTTGGCTTAGTCGCTAAATAAGATTCTAGCAATATCAAATTTAATGAATTCAATTTTTTAGTGGCGCAGTATGTGCAGATATTGTTTTTAAAATGGGCGTTTGTTATGCATTGATTTCTATTGTTGTAAATCTTTATAGAATTTGACATTCATGTGATTGATATGATTACCTAAATTATAAACTAATTCTGCCGATCAAACTACCGAAAACGGCATTAATTTGACAATAATTCCCACACATCTTTTTTTCCTTTCCAAAAGAAAAAAAAAAAATGACCTTATTACCAACAGAATGTATCCAGGAAATATTAAAACATGTTCAAACGGATGAAAATTTATTCTCATGCCTTCTAGTCAATCACGCTTGGTGTATAAATGTTATACCATTATTATGGAGTGATCCGTTTAAATATAAAGAAATAACTCGAGAAACGAAAAATTTCTACTTCCTTGATAATTATTTGAGGAGTTTAAATCAAGATGAAACGAATTTGTTGATTCAACAAGGAATAAACATTTTTCATCATGACAAACAAATCATAGATTACGTATCATTTTTAAAGGTGATAGAATTTGGTGGATTGAGCAAAATTATAGAAAATTGGATGGAGTATTATATTTACATCGACTCGGACGAAATCTTTTTAAAATATTATTCCAACGTTTTTGACGTATTATTGAGATTATTTATGAGACAATCAGATATTCAAACATTATGTATTAATGAAATGCATGCGTTATCTCAATCGAATATGCATATCATACTTCCTGACATTTCAATATTTACTTTAGACAATCCTGGTATTAAATTAATCAAGGAACTACACATTCACTTCGCAAAGGGTCAATTTTATGAAGAACTTCTTTCCATTGTTTCCACTTTATGCACTCAAATTCAAATTATATCATTGTCACTTAATCGAACGAACTTACCCTTGAGATATTTTGTCAACAATATTATAAGAAATCAAGCAAGGCTAAATTCTATTGCCTTAAAGTGTGATAGGAAATATAAGAATGAACGTCAATTAAATCTTTTATTTAAATCGTTAAATTTACATGTCAATTGGTTAAAAAGTATTGAATTAAGTAACTTTGAAATTAATATTTTAGATTTCTCCTTAATCTTTTCACAAGAAAATGATCATAATTTGTTGAAGTTAACATTATTCAATTGTAGATTATACATCAAAAAATACGATCTAATTGAAGATTTAAAAGATTTAAGATTACCCATAAATAGTTTAACCGTTCAAAGTTGTTTCTTTACATTCTATGGTAATAAAATTTCATTTGATGAAATTTATCCACCTTTATTTTTTCAAATCATTGGAACAAATTTAAAAAATCTTTCTTTAAATGTATTAGATAAGAAAATTATTAATTCCATTCTAACTTATTGTACAAATATCAATTCCTTGGAGGTATTTGATTTACGTCATCAAAATTTCCCAAACTTCTTTACCTTAATTAAAAATCTTGAACTTACCAAATTAAAGATATCAATGGATTGTGATCATGATACATTATTCCTGTTAAAGTTAATTGATAATTTACCTGTAACTTTAAATTTGCTAGTGTTGAAAAATTTAAGAAACTTCAATAATTTGCACTACTTTCTTAAAAAATTTCACGCTCCTAATTTAAGTGAGATCATTTTATATCAAAAATCACATAATTACAATTCCTTTTTCGAGTTGTTAAATAATTTTAAGGATTGTATCGAATTTATTGAACTTCGAAATGTTCATACGTTTGGTATAGAATATGAGAAAAATGTTAATATTGATGATATCAATGATTTCAATCAATTGAAAAAATTTTATAGTATAAATAAGACTAATTGGAAATTAAAATGTGGACATAAAGGATTTTATATGATTTCCAATTCACTTTGTAATATTAAGTGATAATTTTCATTATGTTTGATTGTTTCTATTAAAATCTGCGATATGCTGGGGGGGGGGGGGGGGGGGGTAATCTTTCTTTTTTTTATAAAAAAAAAAAAGTATTTTTTGTTTTTGTTGTTTTTTTTTTTTTTTTAGGATATTTCATAAATAAAAAAAA
>CAJVPQ010002976.1:0-12231 GCA_910591825.1 Funneliformis caledonium
ATAATTTTATAAAATTTGAGGCGATATTGGCTGAGATACATTAATTTGAAAATTTTGTAGCAATAGAAAAGACATTTCCTGTGACCGCTAATGTCTAAGAACTACACCAGTTTTTTACAACCTATGTTAATACATTATCACAACATTAGCTCCTTCATTTGTCCAAATAACTGATATTCTGGATAATATAAAACGGTTGTCAGTTATACGAGATATGCAGTGACGGAAAATAAATCAATAGTTCATAACATTAACCTTATGCCGAAAAGTTATGTCGTTTGCATTACATGATTCCAGTAAGGCCCTCAGAAATCTATACAAAAAATGGGTAAGAAAACTTTGAATTCTGATGCAGTGTATGTAGCACAATCAATTTTCACATAAAAATGCGCAGTTACTCCTTTCTCCTCTTATTCATATCGTCTTACTCATTATTATATTCACTCATTATTATATTCAGAAATAATTTTTTTTTACTGATTTACTGATTATTTATAAAGTAAACGTTAAAAATGGATCACATCAACTTTTCCCTTGTTGACTCTTCTTTCGATAACCTCGATCTTAATGTTTTTTCTTCCACGAAAGAAGAAACGGACATTTTATCTTCAATTAAGGAAGAAATGGACGCTAGAAAAGGTAACTTTAGCTTTATTACGAAAAATAAGAAAAAGGAACTTTCTAAAGTATTTTTCATAGATCTGGATGTTTATCGAAGGAATGACGCAGAACAGAACCACAAAGAAAGTTTACAAGCAATTTCTTCTGCCATACAAGTAAGTCTCAAAGGTTTGGCTTCCTTTTATGTATGACATGATGTTGATACCTGTTCTTTAATGCACATCAGGAACAATCGAGTTTCCAACAGCCCCAATCCACAGCCAATTGTTGTAAAAGTGAATGGAACCACGATCATGATAATTACCCCATGGGATGCCCTCGGCTACCTCTACACAATCAATTTTCCCCTCCCAAAGAAAGACCCCAAGACAAAAAAACCGAAGTTCACAAATCTGAGCCAAGTGAAATTCCTTTTTCGGCATCTCGACCAAATTCGTCGGTGGATAATAATAATGGGAAGTCGCAAAAGTTATCCAACAATGATCAACGTCTCTTGGAAGTCGAACCAGGAAAAAATTATAGGCGTTGCATTTGGTGTATCAATTTCAGCTCCCACCGAGAGAAGAAAGAAAGAATTAGCTTCAATCCGAATAGAAAACGACCAACACCTTTTCCCTCGGGACCAGAATGGAGTCGTGATCCCATCTCAAGAAACGTGGATGTTCGGGAATTGCGCGGAGACGAATGCTTGGACTACTTTATGTCTGTTCAGAACAGATCTCCAAATCAAAACTCGAACAGAATATCTTCTGAAAAAAGTAGTAGTACCGCCATGCATGAATTGCCAAGCTTGTCAGAATTGGTTGAATCGATAATGAATGATCATAAGTACCGTGAATTTTGTGAAAATGAAGATAATTGGTTAATTGACCAGGAATATTTCAGTGACACATATGGAATCACCAAAATTCATCCGCTTCTTGTAGATCGTTACGGAGGATCTCTTATGTTTTTAGATGACCGTAATATTCTGTTTGAATGGTGTGAAATGACACGAAGCATGTATATATTGGGAATTAACAAAATGGAAGGTTTTGCAAACTTCCTCTACCATCCAGAAAAAAGGTGTGTCATAGAGGTAGATGGTAAGTTGATACCTGATATGGAACTTGAACGTCAAGCAAAAGAGTCGGCGAAAGTTGAGTTTACTAATTTAGCAAAAGCATGAAATAAGTAAGATCAGGTTGATAACTGCAACTTTACATATATAAAGCTTCTTCCTCCTCTTTGGTTAGGTTAAATTTATCTTGCTTAAACGAATAATAAATTTTACTTTTGTCTCGAATAAGTTTTAATTTACCTATGCAGTATATATATATTTTGCTATATGTGAGAAGGTTCTTTGCACTTTGGATTTTAAATGTAACACAAAAATTATTATGGTCAATAAAGAATAAACACATTATCATGCGAAAAAATGAAGCCCAATTTGGTTGGACAAGACTTTATTGTATTTTTCGTAAAGTATTATATGAGAGAGTGCAAGTAAAAATGAATGTAAAAATGATGAAGAAGCAGAGTTTCATTAAATCAAGCTCAGATGACAAGATGGGATAATTCAAAAGTTCGAGTTAGATATATAAATAATAAAAAAATCACGCGTAACGATTTATCACGCCGATCACTTTTGCCAAGAAAAATTTTTTATTATTACATGCGAAAAATGATTACAGACTATAATCGTACCCCTATTTTTTCGAACGATATCCCTCTATCCTAGCTCTCTTTCTATCTGATTTATCCTCCACACATGCCCTATCTTCCAACAAGCCAATGATTATACCTAAAACCTTCTTGACGCCCTAGTTCTCAACCAGAGCCTCTTCGACAAATTCGATGCTAAAAGGGGCCTTACTCGCCTGTAAAATTTCACCTGGAGAATAGAGGAGAAAATGCCAATCCCTGGCAGACGTCACAACCCCGTACAGATAGTCAAAATAGTCCTCGTCACGCTTTCGTTTTCTCTTGTTCGTCTGAAACGAACTTTCAAGTTGCTTGATATTCCTTCTGTTAATTTTTGCTGGACCTTGTCCTCTGTGATGCAAATAAGATCATCGGATTCCTACGAGATTATATTTTACGGTATGTTAACGGGTCCCTCTAGGACAACATAAGATCTAGGAGGAGTGGTAAAAAAATACATGGCTTTACCTTGATTGCATAATCGACCCGCCCACTACTTTCATCTCCAATTATTTCGTACTCAGGCCTCATACTAAATTTCTTTTTCGTAATATCTTCTGCGATACGAAGGGCGGTATGTAGTATATTGAAACGTACTCATTACGCATGGACTCCAAACTTGTCATTACCAACGTTCCATAACTTTTAAGTCGTAACTTGATATCTGCCATACACAGTTCGAGATGCTTATTTTCGTCTGGGATTTCGTGGATTCGTGGTGTGAAAAGAGGTATAATCTCTGTGCCCTCAGATGCGAGGTCATATTTTTCTAATACTTCCTTTAAGCTACGGTATGTCGAAAAAGCCCTCAACTTCTTATCCTTGCACTCCTTCGCAAACTTTACGAGTCTCTTAGCAGGTCCACCTGGCATTCCCCACTTCTCAAGCTCTTCCTGGGTCAAGTCAAAGAAGTCCTGGCCCGTAATCTCCTTCTTGCGAATAATATTTTCGTCGTCCAAGTCCAACCCTAAGTCCCGTTCCTGCAAAAACGAAATAAGGGCTCCAGTGTCATATTTTTTTATTTCGTCCGCTAACGTGAGTGTCTCATTTCCAGTAGCGGTTGTGGAGGAAGTGGAGACAGGCGTGTCTACAATATCAGTCATTTTATAGTGAAAATAGGCTCGGATAAAAAATAGTGTTACGTCCGGAGGAAAATAGAGTTTTTATTTCTGGTGGGGAACAGCATGACAGTATTTTGATTTTATTGGTTAACCGATGAAGATTCTGATTGGCTAAACCAATTTCATAAGAAATTAACTTCGCAACACCAATCCTGAAGTTTCACAAAAAGTCTGTAAAAGAAATGATCATCTTTTCGTGTTCTAACCTTGCTCACGTGAATTCTGAAGGTTTTTGATAAAAAAAGATTCCAAGTTTTATTAGATATTTTGGTCTTTAAAAGTTATAAAACCAATATTTTGACTTAGTATAACATGAAGGTATTTCTAAAGTTCCTCCTAGTAAAACTTGGTGGAACTAAGAAATCCTAGAGATCATAATGTATATTAGGGTAGAATAGTAATAAAAGAATGTCTCGATAAAATTTCGTGGCAAACAGACGTGTCCTTCATGTGGTGTAATATGACACATCGTAATTATATATGGATTTACTATATAAATAACTTGTGTAACTAACAATCATTTAAGAAACTCTGTCATGCTGTTTGTGGTACAATGACCTAACTAATTATGCACGATTTAATTATTTTACATTTTGTCAACACAAGTTCTTTAAAATATATATTTAGAAATTATTAATCAATTCAGAAAGACGAATGATAGGTTACCTCTTTTGATATTATTTAAACGTGGGGACAAAATTGAAAAAAACATAATAACTTTGGCGACCAAAAACTTAATTTAGTTATACATGCGCTGTAAACAAAAGGGAAAAAAAAAATTTCCATCGAGATCTACGTATATGTAAAAGAAGATAATAAAAATCTGACCATTCGGAATAAAAGTTATTACGAGATTTGAGATTTTGAATTTGCATAGACGACGGGATTTCCCTAATTGGTGTACGTCCCGTCCCATACTACGTATCGTCGTTAGCATAATATTACGTATGTTGTTTTGTGTTCTATAAAGAATATTTTTTTGACATGCGCGTTACGAAATGGAAAATTCTTATAAATAAACTGTCGCATAATTCACAATTCCTTCATCAAGTCCCTCATTTTTTAATCCTCTTAGAATACTCACTCTCGTTAAAACACCCTATTTCCTTTTTACTTTATAAATTAATAGCGATATAATGAAAATGTTCTTTAAATTATTTTCTTTCATTGCTCTCATTGCGTTCTTTGTAACTTTAGCTGCATCTGCGCCAGCTAAAACTTGTCCATTTTCCCCTGAAGATCTCAAAGATGGAAGTAAACTTAAAACCTTTATTGTTACACTTAAATCACCTTCCGATCCAAATGAGGCTGCAAAAGTCGAGAAAGAACATTTTGATATATTAAAAGAATGTGGAGACAAATCAATCATAAATATACTTGGGGAAATTGTTGATGGATTGATAGAACTACTTCCAGTTTTTAAAAAAGATGTTAAGAAAATTTTAAATTTTACTACCAAAGGACTTATCATATATTCCGGAAGATTTACTCAAAATTTTGTCGATAAACATTTATCTAAACTAGAAGAAATTCTTATCATTCAAGAGGATATTAAATATATATTAGGTGATGATGTTTTTAAAAAAATCGATAAAGTCGGTCTTCCTACTTTACAATCTGGTGACAAAACTAGTGTGATAGTAAGTATAAATACGATAAATAATGATCGAACTTAAAACAATAAAATTTAATAATTATTGTTATTAACGTCAATACAGAATCTTGATCGTGTAGATGAAAGAAAATTTCCATTAGATGGAAAATATCAATCCCCCGAAGGCCAATGCCAAGGAGCGAATGTTTATATTTTAGACACGTAAGTCAAAGCGATTGGCACAGTCATCATTCAAAATTTTTTATTAATTTGATTAAAATTTTCTATTCCTTAGAGGAATTAATACACTCAATCTTGATTTTGGTGGAAGAGCTAAATTTGCTGCTGCCTTTTGTGATGGATGTAAAAAGGTTGACGATAATGGGTGAGTTAATTTTAATATATTTTAACATTTTTCTTTAATATACTGTAATTTAATAACGTAATTCATCGAATATAGTCATGGAACAATTGTTGCTGGAATTGTAAGTACAAACATACTTTGTGACTTTTTAAAATATAGGTGTATTTATAAATATATTTTTATTTTTTATGAAATAGGTTGGTGGTAAAAAATTTGGTATCGCAAAATTAGTGAGATTATTTGCCGTCAAAGTATTAGATTCAGAAGGTTCGGGTTTCATGTCAGACCTACTTTTGGCAATACAGTTTGTAACTCAAAAACATTTAGAATCTGAGAATAAGAAAACTATCATCAAGTACGTATGAAATTTAAAAAATGTTCTTTTATGAGTAATTATAATTTATTGATAATGCTCTTTTTTTTTTAACACAGCATGTCCTTAGGGTTTGGCAAGTTAGTTCCACAAGTTGATCAAGTTATCAAGAACGCTCATAAACAAGGAATTATTACGGTTGTATCTGCTGGCAATGATGATCGAAATGCTTGCGAGGTATCTCCAGCTGCTACTAAAGAAGCAATAACTGTTGGTGCTACTGAACTTAAAAGTGATGAAAAAACAAGTTTTTCTAATTTTGGAAAGTGTGTTGATATATTTGCACCCGGTAAACTTTATTACTTTTTTTTTTTTTAAATAATATTATTAATAATAATGATAAATGAAATGATAATGATAATAATAATTAATAACAATAATTTCTTTACTTTTCATAGGACGAGATATTGAATCGGATTTGCATTTTTTACCAGTTGGTTCTCAAACGGCAAGTGGTACAAGCTTTTCCGCCCCTCATGTTGCTGGTGCTGTTGCTTGTATCATCGCCAATGAAGATTTAAATCCCGAAGAAGCGGCTGAAAAACTTTATAAACTTTCCACGAAAAATACTGTCGAAGGTATCAGCAGTGATACTCCTAATAGATTTTTATTTGTTAAAGGTTCAGGCCCAGTAAAACGATAGAATTTAAATTTTGTTCCCTAAAAAGTTTTAGTTAGTGAAAGCATTTGAATTTTGTAAATTAATGTCATATTACTTACTACAAGGTCTATTAGAACCGTGCGAACATTTTTTAATACTTGTACTGATAATTAGTGTAAAATCGCTATTAGAACGTATCGATCTTCGGTCGATAAAGTTACACAGTAATAGATAAATTAATAAATAGAAATAATTCAAATGAAAGAACGAATTTTCCGTTAATAAATGTTTACCATTGATTGAAAATTAACCAATCATTTGTTGCAAATTATGTTTATAAACAGGTCTTAAGAGCAGCTCATTATAGATCGAAACATTCTAAGAAAAGAACAAGTCCTGCAGGATCATTTGATGATTCATTTCTAGATGCTTACAACCGCTAGAAACCATGAACCCAACTCAACTGCAAATGCAACTTAAATAATCCACACTATCCATCCAATTTCAAAAAGTATTAAGAGATTTTATCTTCTAATAGTAGCATTTAAACGTTTACACATGTTTATTCGCTAATATTCGCTAATTAATGAACCTTGTTATGAAAATCTGTCGTCTCTCGGAACCTAATTTCACGTAATAAATGATTATATTTTTAGACACAAGAACGTTATATTTTTAAATATGAAACAGCGTTGCGTTGCACGAATTTAATTATCATGAAACAAGTAAATGCCATAAATGCCGATCGCAAGTTTGAATTCATAATTAAAGTTTTTTTTCGACATACATTAGAAGAATAATCAATGCATTAAGAGATAAATTTGGAAGTTTTAAATCAGTTCAAATTACGTATTTTTTTTTATGATTTAATTGGGCGTACTTCAAATTCACGTTTAGATATAGATATTACTGCTTCATTAATTATATTTCCAAATAAATTCTTGTGATAGCTTGGCGTAATTCCGCATATAACGTTTGTGTTTTTTTTAATAACATGCACGTTATGATATTGATATGAAAAATTCTAAAAATAAACCCGCTTATATTCACAATTTTTTTTATAAATTCCTTCATTTTTATCCTAATCCTCCATTAATTCTCTTGGAATACCTTCACCTTTAAAATCGTTCATATCAAGAATTTCCAATATTTTAAAAGAATGGTCTCTCTGAAATTATTTTCTTTCGTCGCTCTTATCGCATACTTTGTTTCTTCAGCTGAATCTGCGCCAATTTGTACAATTAGCCTCGATGATCTCAAAGAACCACTTGATACCTATATTGTTATACTTCAAACACCTTCCGATTCAAATGAAGCTGCCAATGTTGTAAAAAGTCATTTTGAAATATTAGAAGGATGCGCAGGCAAATCAATTACAAATATCTTTGGATTATCTGTCCTTGATGGATTGACCTTAGATAATCTTCGAAATAATCCCAAAAATATTTTAAATTTTAGCGTCAAAGGACTTAGTGTATATACAGGAAAATTTACCGATAGTTTTGTCAAGAATCATCTATCCATATTACCAGAAATTTTATCCATTCGAAAAGATATCAAGTATCAATTAAATGATGCGATTTTTAAAGATGTTAAACAATTGATTTTTCCTCCTCCACAATCTACCGACAAAACAAATTTAACAGTAAGCATTAAAATAAAACAATAAATATTAATAATCTAATTTAATAATCTTATTATTTATTATATTATCAATGCAGAATCTTGATCGTGTAGATGAAAGAAAATTTCCGTTAGATGGACTATATCAATCCCCAGATGGAAAATGTCAAGGAGCGAATGTTTATGTTCTTGATACGTAAGTCGTAAGTCGAAGGAATAAAGAATATGTGGCGCAGTCATCATTTAAATTTTTTAGTAATTTGAATATTTTCTTCAGAGGAATTAATACAGGTCATACAGACTTTGAAGGACGAGCAAAATTTGCTGCTGCAGTTTGTACTGGATGTCAAAAAGTAGACGATAACGGGTGAGTATTTTATAATAAATCCTATTTGTAAAATCAAAACCTTTTCCTTAAAAAAAAAAAATTTAATGACATTCGAAACAAATTTAATAGTCATGGAACAATGGTTGCTGGAATAGTAAGTACAACAACACTTTGTGACTTTTTAAAATATAGGTGTATTTAGTTTTTCTTTTTTTTCTTTTTATGATATAGGTTGGTGGTAAACAGTTTGGTGTCGCCAAATTAGTAAACCTATTTGCCGTCAAAGTATTAAATGCTCAAGGTTCAGGTTTCTTGTCAGAACTTATTATGGGAATAAATTTTGTTGTTAACGAGCATGAAAATTCTCAGAATAAGAAAACTATCATCAAGTATGTATAAAATTGAAAGATGTGTCTTTTACAAAACATTATAATTAATCATTTTATTTATTTTTTTTTTGAAATTTATTTGTACAGTATGTCTTTAGGCTTTGGACAACGAGTAGAAGAAGCTGATCGCGCAGTTAAGAACGCTCATGATAGAGGTGTTATTGTTGTGGTAGCTGCTGGAAATGAAAATCAAGATACTTGCAATGTATCTCCAGCCGCAGCCGATGGAGCAATAGCTGTTGGTGCTACTGAACTTTCAAATGATAAAAAAGCCGACTTTTCTAATTTCGGAAAGTGCACAGATATATTTGCACCTGGTAAACTTTTTTTATTTCCCACCTTTTTGTTAATAACGATCATAATAACATTAATATAATGATAATAAATAATGATAATTATCTTTATAGGACGGGATATAGAATCAGCTCTGTTTCTTTCTCCAGTTGGTTCTCAAACGGCAAGTGGAACAAGTTTTTCTGCTCCTCATGTTGCTGGCGCCGTCGCTTGTATCATCGCCAAGGAAGATTTAAAACCCGAAGCAGCAGCTAACAAACTTTATAAACTTTCCACGAAAAATACTGTCGAAGGTATCAGCAGTGATACTCCTAATCAATTTTTATTTGTTAAAGGTTCAGGCCCAGAAAAAGAATAGAAATTTCATTCTTCTCCTTAATAGATTTGTGATTATAGATTAATTAATCCTTTTATTCTTTTGAATTTTGTAATTTAATGTAATTAAATAAAATCACATAATAAACGCTGTAATGACTGGAAAAATATATTAATATAGTAAGTAACGAATTTATTCGTAATCTGACAGAAATAAATCAATTGACCGAAAAATCTACCGCGATATTTAATGGGTGGCATCACATAGTATGGGACAGCTAACAGCAGATCTAACACCAAAGATTATGAATTAGCCAATGTTGTTGTAATTATATTTAAAGTAATTGTTCTTTTGATGAAAAATAGGAAATACTTGTACTTTCTATGTAGTAGTTTTCATTTAAATATTAAATAAACTAAAAAGGTAAATTTGAAAATTGAGATTCAGGTTTCAATCTAACTTACAGTAGTTAAGTTCCCGTTGGTGACGTATACATATTTTGGTTGCTGGGCATCATTGGAGTATGATATGAGAGTGCAGCACGTTGGCCTCCATTGGTCCCAAATCTATTTTTAGTTGGGCATAAATTTCCCCAATGTCCATGTTGTTTACAGTGAGGGCAAGAACGAAAGAAGCATGTCAGCAGTTCGTTATAAATGCATAAATTTTTTATTTATATAATAAAAAAAGAATTTATTTTAATTTTTTTTTTTTCATGAAATTTTTTTTTCAGTTATTAATTTATTTATTGGCAACGGCAGGAACCAATCAGACGAAATCGCTAATCGGTACACTGCATAAAAATAATAATAATTCTTCGCTGTGATCCAATAAATATAAATCAATAAATTATATTAGGTATATTTTCACCGTCCTAAGAAAAAAAATTTTTTTTTATTAATAAATGTAAATAATTAAATTTTGACTCAATGACCCATTATTTTAGTAAAATTATATTTACAACCACAGATAAAATTTCATGGTACCAGCAAAAAAAAAAAAAAAATTGGAACCAAAAATGTGTTGATAATTACGCTTCAATTACCTAAGCTAAGAATGATAACTAGGAACTTGATTTAGGAGATCGAAATTCTCGAATTCATTTAAATGGTCATAATGCATGATCACACTTTGTTCAAGCAAATTTTCGTGATTCACACAATAAAGTTTTGTAGGAAAATAAGTTATTTGGGAAATTTTAAATAAATTCATAACGGGAACGAATAAAAAGTTCATTTATGTCGACCCTAATTGGTGTAGATCCACGCTGATGCATCTGATTAAAATTGTGTTAAGCTTGGCTAAAGATAACATAATTTCGCATAACAAAATTTTAACGTGCCCTTACGATATGAATTCGTTTCGTATAAAAGGGTTGCTACAAACTTCCACAATTTTTTATCAATTCCTTCATTTTTTTTTTTAATCCTAATTCACCATTAATCCCCTTAGGATACCTTCACTCTCTTTAATTTTACGTTAAACACCACATATAGAACCTTTTAAACATTCACCTTATAATATTTAATAGTAATATGAAATTAATTTCTTTAATTGCTCTTACTACACTCCTCGTAACTTTAGCTGAATCCGCGCCAGCTAAAACCTGTTCATTTACCGTTAAAGATCTCAAAGATGGAAATGAACCTCTTGATACCTATGTTGTTACACTCAAAACGCCTTCCAATCAAAATGAGGCTGCAAAAGTCGAGAAAAACCATTTTAATTTATTAAAACAATGCGCAAACAAAAAAATTAAAAATATATTTGATTTATTTGATCTTGATGATAAAGTTCTTGATCAGATTCAAAAAGATTCAAAAAACATTTTAAATTTTAGTGTCAAAGGATTTAGTGTATATTCAGGAAAATTTACCGATAGTTTTGTCAAGAATCATCTATCCAAGATACCAGAAATTTTATCAATTCGAAAAGATATCAGGTATCAATTAAATGATAATGAACTTAATCTTAATAAAAAAATTTTTAAATCAAATGATGATAATGATGATGACAATACCAGTTTAAAAGTGAGTATATAAAATAACAAATTAATAACAATAAGATATTCGAATTTAAAATAATTTTTATTTTATTACAGAATCTTGATCGAGTTGATGAAAGAGAATTTCCGTTAGATGGAAAATATCAATCCCCAGATGGAAAATGCCAAGGAGCGAATGTTTATGTTCTTGATACGTAAGTCAAAGTGTTTAAAATAATTGTGACGTAGTCATCATTTAAATTTCTATTAATTTGAATTATTTTCCTTAGAGGAATTAATATTCGTCATGTAGATTTTGAGGGAAGAGCCAAATTTGCTGCTGCCTTTTGTACTGGATGTGGAAAAGTAGACGATAACGGGTGAGTATTTTATAATAAATTCTATTAGTAAAATTAAAAACATTTCCTTTAATAATTTTCAAAACACATTTAATCCATTGAATAAATAGTCATGGTACAATGGTTGCTGGAATAGTAAGTACAAAAACAACTCTGGGTGAATTTTTTTAAAAATAGGTGTATTTGATTTATATATATATTTTTTTATTTTTTTATGATATAGGTTGGTGGTAAACAGTTTGGTGTCGCCAAATTAGTAAACCTATTTGCCGTCAAAGTATTAAATGCTCAAGGTTCAGGTTTCTTATCGGAACTTATTATGGGAATAAACTTTGTTGTTAAAGAGCATGAAAAATCGAAGAATAAGAAAACTATCATCAAGTACGTATTAAATTAAAATTTACAAAACATTTTAATTAATCATTTTATTTATTTATTTATCTTTTTCTTTTTGAAATTTATTTGTACAGTATGTCTTTAGGCTTTAATCAACGAGTAGAAGATGCTGATCGCGCAGTTAAGAACGCTCATGATAGAGGTGTTATTGTTGTGGTAGCTGCTGGAAATGAAAATCAAGATAC
>CAJVPQ010002977.1:0-12225 GCA_910591825.1 Funneliformis caledonium
TCTTGTCTTCATCATAGGATTGATCGTGATAACCTACTACACAAGTGAATCGTGATAATAAATTGTTTTATTTGTTTGTCGTTAATTTCTCTCAGGAAAGGCCTTTGAGATAATTGTATTATTAAGTTTATTAGTTTTGTTAGTTTGGTTTGAGACGATTCCAGGTCTAACACCGGTTATAACCAACCACTTAGGCTAGTACTATAAATTTGGCCAGAGTTAGAAAATTTTTTTGACAACCATAAAAATCTTAACTCTGGCCGGAAATTGAATTTCAGCCGGAGTTAAATTAATCTATTTTAACCGGTTAAAAATCTTTAACCTGCTCCAACCTCTCGTTAAGGTTTTTTAATCTAAAAAAAATAAAAAAATAAACCGAAAATAACAAGCAATCTTCAAGCCATAGCCATTTACAATTAGTTTGTTCTGAAAAGCCTTCTTTAAAAGTGTATTCAATTTTAAAGCATACAATACGAAATTCTAATTTAACTTACAAGAATATCTTCCTTCACAGTTTAAATAACGAAGAATGCTATTTAATAAATGATAGTTTAGTATTATTAATCTAGTTTAATCATGCTGCTATGATAAATATACTTCGTCATTATGCCCATTGGCGAAATTTTATTTGAGACAGAGGCCACAGATTCTAATAAAAACGATTAGTCCCACCATTGTAAAAAATAGTAAAGTATGACTACAAAGATTTATTTGTAATTTCATTGAAAGATCATCTTTCTCCAACAGGCAATCTAGCATGTTTCAAAGAATCGTGGAATGTTCATTTAGGGTCTGAAATAAGCTCTGCCAAATCTTAATTTTTTAACGAAACAAAAAAATCAATTGGATTATAATAACGATTTATTTCATTAAAGCCACCGTGAAATATTCAGATAACTAAATACAACCCGCTATAAAAAAGAAAGTTTAAAAATAATTAATGAATATAAAAAATCTAAATGCATTTGATGTCGCCTAAAAAATCATCTATAAAAATTTTTTAAAAAAAAACAGTAACATAACAATAATAAAAATAAAAAAGCCTTACTGCAATAGACCGAACTGACCCTCCGTCACGCGAAAAAAGCGCCTTAAAATAAAAATTAGAAAAATAATCAATAATTAAAAAACATAATGTAAAAAAGGAATGGAGGAAAAAACCTTTCTAGAATATCAAATCTATCTCTGAGTTATCGAGAAGAAAGTCCAACTAAACCGAAACCAAAAAAAAAATGACTCGTTACTCACGCAAAATGTTCAAATCTGAAGAGAAGTTTTCTGATTAATCAGTATAATTAAAATTATTGCTTTATAATTGTGAATGTTTATTTTATTACATACCGTGGTCGAAAGAATCAGGGGTAATATCAGGAACTTTGATAAATTTGTCAGCAGGTTGAATGATATTATCATTTAAAGGAATGGTTTTTTCATCATTCTCATTAGTTTCATCAAATTCCAATCTAGAGTTTTTTCTAAATTTCGAGAAATTTTTTCAAGTTGTTGCATTTCATTTTTTTGTTTATCCAAATTTAGAACTTGTTGTTGAAGCTTGTTCATTTGCTCATTTCTTTCTTGGAGTTCTTTTTTTAAGACTAGATTATTATGTGAGATTTCTCGATTTCTTTCTTGAAGATTTTTATTTGCTTGAATAAGCAGTTTACTATCTGATAAAAGCTCTACAACTTGTTTTTGAAATTTTTCAGATTGGTCATTGCTTTCTTGAAGAACTTTTTTTAATTCCGAATTAATACGTAAGGTCTCTCTGCTTTCTTTTTGAAGTTCTAAATTTTGTTGTTTGAGTCTCTTATTTTTCTCCAATAAATTTGCCAATTGATTGTTTAATTTTTCAAAACTATCTCTAAATTTTTCAATATCAAAAATATCCGTCATTCATAATATCGGTTATTCTATGAGTGAAGGAAAAGTGACTGATCAGCTGACAAAATTTATTTCATATTTAGTCAGTGTAACATACACAAAATTGTGCTATATGCCACAAATACTTTTGATGTCTCAAAAAATATTAAAATTAAGTTAAATAGCTTATTTCCCTTGATAACCACTAAATTTATTTTTTAAATAAAATTGACAATGGAAAATGAAACACAAGATAATAATGACGTAATATATAGCACCAATCCTAATTGTGTTTACATTAAATTATTCAGCCATTCGATGAAAAATCAATAAGCCGCAATTTTGATTTAATATATTTAATATATTAAAATTAGTAATTTTCATGGAAGGAAGGAGTTTAACAAATATATAAGTAATACTTAAAGATGAGAATGAACTAAAGTGTCAAATGAGAAAAATTATTAAGTGAAGCAAATTAAGGAAATTTCTCCAACACATAATTATGACCGAACCGAATTAAGATTAAACAAATAATAATTTGCGATATAATAATAATATACTAAAATTTTTATTATCTAAAATTACGTTAATAAATCAACGTTTAAATCAGAATAAGCCATATTAGATAACTAGAATTATTGATCCTAATCACTATTGTAATTTGAATTACATTGTCTCATTTTCCAAGATTTGAAATACTTCATAATCATCAATTTTGAAATCTACAGTATCTCTTATGCTTTTTTCATATCTTGCTTGCATACAAAAACAACGATTATAATCGTTTTCGCTAGTAGAATCATTGTAAATACACAAATCTTTACGAAATACAGGACCAAATGTATCGCGATAATATAAAGCATTCGCAATATGTTTAATATTCACATGACTTAAAATTGAATCCTTAAATTTATCCTTATTCTTAAAAGAAAATATGAAACTATCCTTCGTTTGACCACTTTCACCCGAGGTAGATCCCTTCCATATTGAAGGATTATATCCTCCTAGAATCTCCTCTGTTCCATTTACTTTGATGAATGTGACTGTATGAGGTATATTATCACATAATTCATGAAACTTTTTAGGTGTAAATCCATCTCGACTTCCTCTTAATAATAATTTAAATTTATATGGTAAATAAAGTTCTCTCACATAAGCAAAGTTGTTTTTAATTTCTAACTTATCAATCCATCTCGAAAGTATAGAAACAATATTTAAATTAACGATTCTTGTATCAATAATTCCATCAACATTTCTAAATCTAGGAAGTAATATATCATCACTTGGTTTACTATTAGGATCCAAATGTGAATTTAATAAATCTTCATAAAGTTGATTTTTCAAAAGCTTTTTATATGGATGAACATTTTTGATGAAATCTTCAGAGGATAAACTGAAAAATCTAACAAAGGGTGAACAATTTAACAAGGTATTTTCCAACATTTTGAAATCATCATCTGACCAAGTTAAAGGATCCGGAATAAGCGTGGAATGTTTTTTAAGACCCCATTTTAATACATGTTTCCAAACTTCAACTTCTTTCATTTGTAAATCATCCCTTTTAATAAGTGAAATTAAAGATTTTTCAGGTAGCGAAGTAAAGTCAAATGATTTGAATACCTTTTCTGGTGATTTAGCCATAAATTTTGTGCATATTTTTTGAAGTTCTAAAAAGGAATTAGATTGATAGCTTGTTCTATAAGCAAGTTCAAAATGTTGTTCCATCAATAAAACTTTTTTTTCAATTAGATATTTTTGTAAATATTCAACCAATTCTTGAAGATGAAGCTCATCAGCAGCACTCATTAATTTTAAGTTGTTTATAATGTCTTGTTCGTCAAATGAAATAATTCCACCATACATATACCTATATTAAAAGAAAGGATGATTTTAATATTTTTTAATATTCAAAAGAAAGTAAAGATAATAATAAATACGAGGATGAAAATTTAACTATACAACGGCATATACTTACTTCAAAATCATTTGAAAGTCTTTTGGTGAAATATTTGGTAATTTAATGTTAGTTAAGGTCCCTTCATTATTCTTTTTATTTGCCAAAGTTCGTCGAAAATATGGAGACCGGTAGCACAAAATAATCATGTGCCCTCGGAATATTCTAACATTTGGTTCTTTTCCAACTTCAATTGTGATATCGTAATATTCGTCGTCATCTAATATTTCGATATAATTTCGACTTAATTTGGAAAAAAATTGTGTTGACATTTATAAGCATCAAAATTTATAATTTAATAAATTTAGGAAAGAAATCGTATTTTATTATGATGATCAAATTATGATTTATAATTTCAGCAATTTTTTGCCGATCGTTCGATCGTTCAACAAAAACCCGATTTAGAATAATACCGAACTGGTTAATATTATATTAAATTGTACTCCCACATACAATATTACAGATTTTTCTTGCCTTATTGTTAATAATTGGCAAATTTCACCCTTGGTTGCTTATTTTAAAGTTTGAGATTTTCATAGGGATGTGTTTCAGCTGCGTAATAACTCTTCATATTTGGATGTTCAAATGAGAAAAATGAGAACAAGTTGAGTACCTTTATATAATAATTTGTATGATCCCAGAATTATCTTCTATCAAGGCTTATCAGGGTATGCTATTCTAGTGTTGGCAAATGACCTTGAAGTGAGAAATGCAGATCTGAAAATTTACATAAATGTATCTCTTCTTTGCTGATATTTTATTTTCTCATAAAGTTTTGGTTGCTTTAATTTATTGGAAATTCTCTTGAATACGATGAATCCAATGGAAATTTTAAAATGATGATAGTTTGTGCTGTTAGATGCTGCTATCGCAATCGCAAGTATTCCCGATAAGTATTGTATTTCTTTCGCTAAAAATGAGATTGTTAATACTTTAAAACATTAAACTTCTAGATTAGCCCCTTTCATATGCATGTATATTAACACTATATACAGTTTATGCCATATAGATGTTGGTGTCAGGTGATTCACTTTATATAGTGAAAGCTATGACCATTCCTAAAAAGGAAGGAATAGGTATAAATTTGGTTAGCTTTATGCAGGAACTATGGGGGCCGTTTTTATTTATATTGATATCAATATTGATATCAATATTATATCAATATAATTTCAATTTCAATTTCAAATATCAATATCAATATTGATAGGAACAATGGTTGTTTATATGATTTTTTAAAAAAAAATTGGGACTCAATAATTACGATTACTAATTAAAATAATTAAAGAAATCATCAAAAACATATACAGCGGTAACGAAAATCCTGTTTCATCTGATAATTTCAGCCAAAGGGATGAACTGATCAATCCAACCTATAACTGCCTAAAACAAATAAATAAGATAAAATAAATAAAATTAGTAATCAAATTAATTACTAAAATAAGAAAAAAAAAAATAAATCAAAAAAAAATTAGTTAGCTAACCTTAGCTTCCGTTCGAAGGTTCTGTCCGATTTTTAGCCTAAGAGATAGTAGAGATAGCACCAAATTAACCTAAAATATATAAGAATAAAAAAGATAATTAAAATTAGTCAGCTTACCTTTGTCACAATAATGAATCAGTCAGTTTTAGTTGAAGGTTCCGTCCAGTTCTTAGCTTAAAAGAAGAGCCTAAATAAATAAAAATAAATAAAAATATTAAAATATTAAAAATATTAAAAAATAAAAATAAAAAAATTCTCAAGTCAGCTTACCTTTGCCGCAGTGACGAACTGATCAGTTTTGTTCAAAGGTTCTGTCTGGTTTTTAGCCTAAGAAAAAAGCTTAAATAATATTATTTTCTCATTTTCTGATGCAGAATATTCATGTCTTTTCTTTGCTTTAGTTCTGTTAATAGTAAAAGAGAGCTTTTTTTTCTTTAATGACAATTTATCATTTGTCAATTCAATACTGTATTTTCAAGTATGAGATTCTATATTATTGAAAAAATATTAGAATTTTTAATATAAAATTAACTAGTAAAAAATATATAATTTTACTTACCTTTGTGCTTTATTGATATTTGCATTCTCTTGACTTCACTTTTATTTTGATGAGTATGAAGGACTCCTGTTTTATCATGAATATCAATTGTCTTATAACATCATTCATCATATCTTTTTCCTCTATTAAAATTAATTAAAATTATTTAATTGCAAAATTTATTTATAAATTTATAATATTAAATTTTCAATTTAAGAAAATTATAATAAAACTAACTAACCTTAAAATTGCTGCTAATAAATTTAATCTCACAAATCTTCAAGTTATGCTTGAAAAAAGAATCAAACAAATGAATCTTTTACATATTCTACCCCATCAGCCATGGATATAGCTAAGTCTCTTTTGGAAAAGACTAATAAAAAAAGAGTGAGAAATCAAACATTTACTTCATTAAATACTTTAAAGATTTCAAAGCTTTTTATTTTAGCTCTACCTCAACCAAAAGAAGATCAAGAAGAAGAGGATACTTTAATATCTACTTAACCAAATACAATTAATGATTCACAGGATGAAGTTCAATCTAATAATGAAGACAAATAAGAAAAAATATAGCACAAACATTAAAATCAAAAAGAGGAAGAAAAAGAAAATAATATAATTTTCAAATTTTTTATTGATTTATCTTTTCTATAATAACATATTTTATTTTCTTATTTTTTAAAGTATTAGCAAATATTTCTTCTTTTCTTACTTTTTATAAATAAAAAAATGAAATGGACTATTATATAAAAAATATTATCCATAAAAAAATTTTTTTTTACTAATAATAAAAAACAATTTAATTTTTCATTTAAAAAACATTAATAATAATACTGGATAATTATTAAACAATAATAATAAAAAAAATTATTGTTTTATAAATAAATATTAATTAATAATATTAATAATAAGATAATATTAAATAATTACTAAACAATAACATTTTCTTATAAATAAATATTAGTAATAATAATTAGGTAATACTAAATAATAATAATGAAAAACCATTATTTTATAATTAAACATTAATAATAATAATTAGATAATAATAAATAATTACTAATCAAAGATAATATAAAATCATTTATTTTCTAAATAATTATAAAAAGACCTATTATATAACATAATCTTTTAACAAAAAAATAAAATTATTAACAAAATATCATATCACATTTTTCGAATATTAGAAGCACAAATATTATAATGAGATGAATTAATAGCTGATTTATCATCTCATGATACTAGAGATCAATCAGTTCAACAATTTAATTCTTACTTACAAATAACTTAATTACTTATTATAATAATGAATCTTTTCGATATACATATCGCTGTATTAGTCATCTTAATAAATGGGTTGTACCTTATTATGCTCCTATATTATTCATTTGAAAAGCCTATATAAATTCTCAATATGTAATAAATAAGACCTAGCAAAATAAAAATAAATATATTTCAAAAACTAAACTATCACATTTATTTAATATTTGAAATAGTGATCTTTATTATGAGTATGTTTATATAAGAAGATTAATTAGTATAGAATTAATATTCTTATTGCTTAGAGAAAAATTTTGTAACTCTTCAATACAAGTATTATACCTTACTATAGATTCTCCTTCAATAAGCTCTAAAGCAATTATGCTAATATCATTAATAGATCTTAATGATAAAGATCCATATTGGGTAGATTGTATTAAAAAATATCTTGCTAGACCTAACAATAAAATATTTAATAACATAACCTATAGAGAATATTATGAAAAATATAATATTTATAGTTTATTATATAATACATTATCAAGAAGAAATAATGTTTATATAGATAACATGAATAATTATGTTATTAAAAGAACTACACCAATATTAATACTAATTTATTATTTAACAATAGAATATGATAAATTATACTTCTACCAACAACTTCTTTTCACTATATTATATCATTTAAAAAATGAATTAATAGGAAATTATAATACCTATAGAGATTATTTTATTGCAAAATTTCCTGATAAATTTACTCAAATTACTGAACAAAATTATAGAACATAACATTTACAAATAATGCATATTATAAATCAATTCAATTCATTAATTAAACAAATTTTCTTTTTATTACAGCAAATTTTAACTGAAGATATTTAAAGAATAATTCATATGCAAATCAATTCTATCAAAATATTATCAATATCTTCTTCTATTATTCCTATAACTGATCTTTCTACTAGCTAATACCTTTGTATGCAAACTATAAAAAATTATTTACGCCTAAGAAATAGTTAGTATTATCCTTATTTCTTTATAACTATTTCTGTTAGAAATGAAAAATCTTTTATAATTAATCTTATAATTAATGAATTAAATAATAATAATAAAAAATATTTATTAATAGTTCCAATAGGAGTAGCAGCTTAAAATATAAGAGGTCATACTATTCACTCATTATTAAGAATAAATTCACATGTATCTTCATATCAAATTTTAGCATTTTCAGACTCACAATTTTACCAAAAACTTTAAAATATTAAAACTATTAATAGTTTCATCAACCTTATTCACTTATATATCTTAAATATTCTCTTACATACATTATAACACTCAACTATTTAGAGGTATTAATGTAATCATAGTTGGTTACCTACACTCTCTAATCAAAAGTATTGGATCAAAAAAAAAGTTATCACAACTTTTAAATTTATGATCAATTTTAATTTTTTAATTATAAAAAAAATTAATAAGTGAATTTGAATAATTTTTTTTTATTTTATTTATAATAACATGAATTTTTTATTTATAAAATTAATATTTAGTTAGATTGCCATTGCTATCTATTACAGTTTGAATTCTTCTTAGCATACTTTCTACTAAATTTTCTAAAATTTCTGGTTCAATTTCATACTACTTTTTCTTTAAAATAACCATTAATTCATTAATATTTTTTGGATGTAACTTATTTTTACAAACCGTTCTTTCTAAAACATCCCATAGATACTTAATTAAATTAAGATCAAGTGACTGTACAGGTCATAAAATATTGGTTATTTCATTTTCTTCTATCTATTTCTTATTTACTTTTGCCTAATAAACAGAAGTATTATTATCTTGAAAAATATAATTTAAATTGGTTCCTAACTTATCAATAAAGGGAAAATATTATTATTTAAAATATTAATATATATAGAATCTATTATTCTACCAGAAACTTGAATTAAAGGACCAATCTTATTTTTAGTAAAACATCTCTACACCATAATGCCTTGATTTCCTAATTTTACTGTAAGAATTAAATAATTTATATTATATTTTTCATGAAGATGATGCTAAACCCAGTGATGAGTATTATTTTAAAATAATAAAAGTAAAATTTATTACTCTATATTATTGTATCTTATTCAGATTCCCAATCTTTTCTAGTATGATACTATTTTAACCTATTTTTCCATTTACTTCAGATACTAAAGGTTTTCTCTTTCTAGCATAACAATAAAACTTTCATTATGTAAAATACGCTTTATAGTATTAGAACTTATTGAAACTATTGATATTTAATTGAATTTTTCTGTAATTTTGTTTAAAGATTGTTGTCTATCCTTTTTAACAGTTTTTACAAGATATCTAACATTTCTTTTTATTAATTTAGAAGATCTGCCAGACCTAGAAGCATTGAAAATTTAGTATTTAGTTTTATATTTTTCAATAATAATATAAATGGTTGACTTAGAATGTTAAGAATATTTATAATATCTCACTCAATATGGCCATCTTTTTAAAGGCCAATTATTTCACCTCACTCAAATTCAGAAAGTTTTCAAGTTTTAGGCATTTTAAAAAAAATTATATTCAAATACAAGAAGTTCATAATTATGTAGGAAAAAAATTAACTCATTTTTATGCATTAGATCACAAGTTATAATCAGCAAAATTATGACAATTAGTATTATAAAAATTACGTGATCTAATACTTTTGACCAGGAAATATAGCATAACTTCTACTAGTTAAAAATATTCCAGTATATAAATCACCTATATTGAAAGTTTTTATCATTATTTTTGCATGAATTACAAAGATAAAATCAGAATCCAAATTATTATAAATTACTTCAAAATATTAAATTAGGTAATTTGAATTCCTTCACTTGGAATATGTTACAATCCAAGTTTAATTAAACAATAAATTCATCAAACAGAAATAAAAATCTGGAAAATCTATTAAATATAACACATATTATCAGATATAAAGAAATGGCTAAATAAATTAATCAAATGATATATATGATGCTACTAGCTCAAGATGGAAAATATTTAATTTTAAACGCCATTGATACAATAAATAGACAAATACAAAATAATAATAACATTTCTGTATTAATAAAACAAAAAACTAACCTACTATCAAATATACGTTTACAAGTTAGTGCTAGAGTTATGTTTTTAAATAATTCTCAATACAAATATAAGATATGCAATAGCATAATTAGAATAATAACAGATATGAATATTAAACATAAGAAATCAAATGTGCATTCTGTGTTCAAAATGCAATAGTAGATATAGTAGTAAAAAAATGCACATCTACATTTATTATTAATGAAGTACCTGCAAATAGAATACAATTTCTATTAATTAATGCTTTTGCTTTTACAGTTCACAAAGTTCAAGGTTTAATATTACTTAATATATCACTAAATTTAGACTCTTAAATATTTGAAAAGGGATAGGCCTATATAGCAATAAGTAGATGTAGCAATTGAAATAATGTTAAATTAAATCTTTAAGTTAAGAAGCATTCACTGTTGACAAATCCATGATTAAAGAATATGAAAGATTAGAAGCAAAAACATCTAAACTATTACCTTTATCTAGACTGTTACAAACAAATAATTAAACATTTTTATAATTCAATAACATCAAATATTATTTTATTTATAATTTAATAAAAGATATGTCAAAACTAATTATTAAAAAGTAGTGTAATAACCATATCTAGCGGTGATGAAGTTATCATATCCCAACCTAATCTAGTTATAATTATAATTAATTAAAGTTAGTCTAATCTGATTGAATCCAATAATATGTGATCAAAATATTGTTTGACTTAATCAATTATCAATCCTATTCAAATTAATTAAGATTAATATAATTAATACTATACATTTTATTTATAATTGTAAGTTGATAAATATGTTAAAGAAATTTATGATTTTATCAACAATTTATATTTAAGAAATTTGTATTTTATTTTAATTTTTTACAATTTTAAATACAATTTTATTAATTCTATAAATAAAACTTTGATATAAATTTATATAAAAAGATTTACAATTTTTCTTAATATGTAATAACTGGTTATAAACAAATTTATTAATAGATCTTAAACAATTAATGCATAATTTATATTATTATTTGATTTTGAAATTAAATATTTTTGCAAAGTAACTTATTATTTGCTTTTCAATTTATTAAATTTTGAGATTTTAGATTCTTCTTTGAAGATGTATATTATGAATATGATGCTTAAATATTAAAATTTGCTTCTTTATAATACTTTTCTCATTTTTATAAAATAAGGATAAGATAGTTAATTGTAAATTAAAAAGACTTAATTTTACTATTAAGTTATGCAACTTCAATTTTTCAGTTTATATCACTCGGCTGGATCACTTTTTCAAATTTTAACGAAAAAAAGTTTATATATAAAAAGTTTATCATGTGACTATAAAGTGTAATTTATTTATAATTTCTTTCCTACCACTCATTATTTTCATGCAGCTTTCAAAGCAATACATTGTGCTGAAATTTTTTCCTAACTAATGTTTTTGATAGACTTAACTTCACTTCAAAATCTGCTTTCTAACAGTCAGGTGATAAATATAGAAACAATTATTTCCAAAAAAATCATTTATTTTTTATTTTTTCTTAATAGGTAAACCTTTTTTATTCTTCAAAAATTTAGAATTATAACTTATTTTTACATGTATAATATGTATAATAGGTATTTTAACGGATGATTTTGAAATGAAATGTGATTATTATATGATTAGGTGAGCAAAGAAAATTTTTAAAATTTTAGATAAATTTTAAATTAACAGTCACCTGGAATTTTTTTCTTTTTCAAATGTAAGTTTTTTATATATATTATTATAAGTATTATTATATTATACAGTCCCCAGCGAAAAGAATGGCGGTGCAAACTTTTACTATATAATTAACTTTTTTTTGAAAGGATTTGTATAAACAATTACATGATATTTTATTGCATTACTAGTCTGAATGCTATGTGTATTTGTTTGAAGTCCGCAATGCATATTATAATATGAATAAAATTTTTGCGATTGTGAAACAAGGTCAAATTTGAGTGTTTGATCATTAAAATTAAAATTACAAAAATTTTAC